>PISX010014550.1:0-52639 GCA_004024625.1 Mellivora capensis
CTGCCTCTCTGCCTACTTGTGATCTCTCTCTGTCAAATAAATAAATAAAAATCTTAAAAAAAAAAAAAAGAAAAAGAAAAGGCCAGTAGCTAGGACAGAAGACTTGGCTTGTATTCTGGGTTCTCTCTCTCCCTCTCTTCATTCCTCCCAGCCCCCCTCTCAGATTTCTCACGCTGGGGGACCAGCTGCTAAGTTATATGAACAGCCTCATGGAGAGGCCCGCATGGTCAGGAACGGAATCTGCTACCAGTAGTTGTCTGAGTGAGCTCAGAAGCGGATTCTCAGCCCCTTCAGATAACTGCGGTACCGGCCAACAACACAACTAAAAGCGTGTAAGAGACCCTCACCAAGAATCACCCACCTAAGCCATTCTCAGATTTCTGACCCTCAGAAATTGTGTGCGGTGATAAATAATTATTGTTTAAAGCAGCTAAGTTGTGGGGTTATTTGTTACATTGCAGTAGATAACTAATATAAGTTCTCTGTATTTACATTTTTTCTTAAAAAAGGAAAAAGCTCCCCTAAATACCTTTATAAGTAAACAAACCTTTGAAATAAAAGAGAACAGAAAGAAACTATTAGGAATTTCCTTCAAATATCAACCCAAAGCAGAGAAGTCAAGGGATATCAGAGTCACAGAATGAAGCATAAGAGGATGAACTCTGGAACCAGACAGCCTAGGCTTAAAGCCCTGCCTCTGTCCCTCACTAGCTTTGTGACCTTGGACAAGTTACCTAAACTCTCTGACCTTCAGTTTCCTTATCTGTAAAATGGGAATAATAGTAGTTCCAGCCTCATAGGTTTGCTGTGAAGATAAAATGAATGTTTTCTGTATTTGTGAGTTTGTTTCTGGTTTTTGTCTTTTATGTTTTTTAGATGCCACATATAAATGAAGTCTTATGTTATTTGTCTTTCTCTGACTTATTTCATTTAGCATTATCTAGTGTTGTGACTGATGGTGAGCATTGCACAATTCTGTACCAGTTTTGTACAGAATTGTTGAATCACTGTTGTGTACCTGAAATTAATATAACATTGTGTGTCAACGATCCTTAAATAAGAAAGATGAAATGAATCAACAAATATGAGGCAATTAGAAGTGCCTGACAAATACTACGTACTTTATACACGTAACTTATAATTTTATTCCTGTTTAAAGGAAAGGGACCTTAAAGATGATCTAATTCAATCTCTTCATTTTGCAAGTGGGGAAAATGGAGGTTCTTGGTTCTGGGTTAGAGCTTTTTCTTCCTGGAAGGGTCATTCCCATGAGAATTTTCTTTTTCCTCCATTTATGTCAATTATACCTACTGAATGTCCCAATTTACAGGTTCTTTGTTGGGCTTCTTTACAAACAATACCTCATCTAATCCTTAAAAGCATGCCGGTATTTTTGTTACCTCCATTTTGCAAAAACATCCAAACTGAGAGCGTATTGCTTGCTCACAGACTGCTCAGTGGTAAAGTCAGAATTCAAACTCAGGTCTTCTGATAATAAGATTAGTGGCACAAGTACTTTCTTAACAAGTTTAAGGCATTTCACAGTAGGCTGTTTTGATTAAAGGTCTCGTAGACTTCTCTGCTTATGACCTCCTAGGACACTAGAGCAGATGCTTTCTTTGTACTCTTTTTGGAGGTTATTATGGGTGACTTTCATGTATTTCAAGGGATGATCTAATCTGGAATCTTGAATTCCTCTTTCCACAGAGCAAGACCTATTTCTACAGAATGCATTGGTTGGTCTCTTTCATTTCCATAATATTCTTCCACTTGGTTCTCTATTCCATATTCAAAAGAGGAACATTTCAGCCTACTGCTAAAAATTGGCAGGGCATCTAATGAGATTTAGCAGATTATGAAGAGGCTCAGGTAATTCTCCTATCCTATGAAAACTAAACTGAAACCCAATATTAATCAACCATGAAGATTTAGTTCTGTTATTTGATTTTCACAATAATCCTATGAAACAAACTGAGATTTTTGCTTATCTTACAGATGAACTACAATCTTAGGGAGTTGAAGTGACAAACTCAGAGTAACACATTAGAAGTGGCAGTTCTGAGTGTCCTTTTCAAACCGTCTCTAACTTTACCCAGTAATTCTGTATCTGGGTCTTTAGCCAAAAGAAATATTCTCAATGTGTGTAAGAATATATGTGCAAGCATTCCTTATAGTATTATTCATAGTAATGAAAATCTGAAGAAAACCTCAATATTCAGCCATAGAAGGTAATTTTAAAAAATATGACATATCCATAATATGAGAGGGACACGTAGCAGTCATCTAAAACAATGAGGTACACACACACACACACACACATAGTGCCATGAGGTATAGACACAAAAGTTGTTTAATTAAAAAAAGCAAGTTGCAGGGGCCTCTGGGTGACTCAATTACATTGTTTACATTTTTATAATGGTTATATGTTACCTTATACTTAAATGGTTTAGGTTGGTCATTCACAGTTTTTTTTTTAAAGTTACTCAGCCTCACAAATATTTATTGAATTTCTGTTATGTGTGTTCAGCACTGTGTCAGGGGTTAAAGACCTCACAAGGAAGCTCTCTTGAGGAAGTCTGCATCTGGTTGGAGAGAAAAGCAGAACTTGGAAAATGATACAAGCCAGTTTTTATACTGAACTGTGGGGAAATGAGCAATTAAGGGTGCCAGTCAGATACCTTTGGGGAAGAGTCACACAGATTTCATTTTCTGTTGGAGGTTTTGTACAAGGGAAGTGGCCTCCTGTCCCAAATTTCCCTGCGATGGGGCTTTTGTAACTTCAGGTATCACTAAAAATCCTGAATTGCTTAGGATCCCTCGGGCTTGTTAAACTGCATTGACTTGTCCTTTCTTTATTGATCTATCACTTATAATTCTCAAAGAGAGAATTTGGTTGGCTTGCTGGTGTTACCTGATATCATGAGAAATTGGGCTCCTGGACAGAAACTGGATGATACCACCTCTGGCACCTGGTGTCCCTCATGTGTAACCCAGAGAAGGTCATTTCCAGCTTGGGCAGCAGGTCTCAGTCTATGCCAAGCCAAACACTTAGGGCCATGATATCTGGGTTCATTTTACTGAGAAAGCATGCTCTTTGAGCCACTGAACTTACATTTAAAAGAACTGATGGGTGCCACTTGTCTTCACGGCCAATATTTTCTGCATGGCAAATATTATGGATTCTTCTGACAGCTGTTTAGTTTAAAAGGTAAAAGTGAGACAAGCACAGGGTGCCTGGGTGGCTCAGTTGGTTAAGCGTCTGTCTGCCTTTGGCTCAGGTGGTCCTGGGATCGAATTTCCCATGGGGCTCCCTGCTCAGCAGGGAGTCTTGTCTCTCTGCCCCTCGCCCCTGCTCATTCTCCCTCTCTCCCCTCTCTTGCAATAAGATAAATAAAATCTTTAAAAAAGTGAGAATAGCAGAGGTAAAGGAAAAATACTCTTGAGTGTAGCCAAGTTCAAAAAAATTAAAGAGAAGTTGACATCTATTTACTAGTTTTCTGGAGTGGGGCTGCTCTGTAGACTCGAACAGGCTGTACCTGCAAAGGAATGTTCACTGAGGGAGTGAAGGGCTGAAATTCAAGCTGAGCAGTGCCCGCTGTGTGGCCCTGGTGTGTGATCGGGTTCTGTGGGAGGAGCAAGCCCTTTCCCAAACAGCATCAAAGCAGCTCCTGGACTAGCAAGAGCCCTATTTTGGTGATAACATCAGCTTGTAAACTACCAACTGTAGAGTCAGAACTGAGGGCCATGCTAAAAGATATGGAGGGAAGGGACTTCAGAGGAAAACTTGAGTAGGTATTTCCAACTTGAGCCTGGTCCATAGTTGATATTTAACAAATACTTGTTAAGTGAATGAATAGTGCTGGGGATGGAGTAGTGAGAAAAACGGACAAAATCTTCGAGGTTATATTATGAATTAAAGTAAAATACAGAGGAAGTGGTACTATATGACACCATTCACATGAACAGCACAAGGAAATAAAATAAGATTGAGATGTGAAACTGGAAAGTGGAAAGAACCCAAGTGTCCGCTGACAGGAGAATGGCTACATTGCACTATATTCATCCACTGGAATTCCGCATGGTGGTAAAACGTAATCAACTACAGCTACACACTAATTTGTAGTCAAAGATGCCATACCTGAAGTTGCTCAGCCATCTTGACATCATGAGGGAAAGTCTTTGTATCACTTTGTATCACTGAATCACTGAACCATTACTTCAGCTGCCTCTGAAGTAAGCTCCATTTAGTGTAGGTCATTGATGATCAGGTTTTCTTGTTATTTGTACATGCAAATATTTCTAATACATAATAGTTAAATAAATGAGAGGGATATTCAGGGATTATTAAGAATGATAAGTCGGGGGACTTTTCAGTTCATATTGTTGAAAATGTTTGCATTAAGAAGATGTTCATAAGTTACTTGCTTAATTTAAATTTAAAGAATTTAAGTACAAGAAACCAAGAAGTAGTGATATAAAGCAGGTCACACGGATCAGCTTTTCAATCTTTCTCAATTAAACTTTTGTAATATTTACGTCACTTGCTCTCTATCAGATTTCCCCCCAGAATTACTGCTTCTCAGCACAATCATGCTGTAACTTCCTTTCTATAATGCATTCATCCTTCATTCTGGGGGGTATGTATCTTGGCACCTTCTGAAATCTTCAAATTACAAATTTCATGATAGTAGTTATTTTTGATAAAACTTCTAGTTAGGAATCACTTTTAAATTAGGCTGTCTCTCTTTTTCTGCAGCTCCAACCAACATCAGCACCAAAGGCTGGCTTTCTTGTAGAGACCATTTCCACCAAAAAAAAAAAAAAAAAAAAGAATTTGGGGCACCTGGGTGGCTCAGTCAGTTGAGTAAGTGCTTCTTGATTTCAGCTCAGGTCAGATTCTCAAGGTGGTGAGATCAAGCTGCTCCTCTGCTCCATGCTCAGTGTGGAGCCTGCAGAAGATTCTCTCTCCCTCTCCCGCTACCCCTCCCTCTGCTCACGTGTGCGCATGCTTTCTCTCTAAATAAATAAAATATTTTTAAAATGTATTCATAAGTATCCCTATGTATATAAAATAAGAAGTGAACAATAAATTCAAAATTTTAGGTGTTATTGTAAGCAATCAGGTAGTCTCATTCAGTAGCCAGAAATTCTGTAAAACTAGAATTTATGTATGTAAAATTGAAATTCTCTTACTACAAAAGAATGACAAATCATTCCAAGACCAAGGATCTACTGAACAATTGATTATACTCGTAACATAATCAGTTCAACAGGTCCTCCCTGAGGTTATGTTCAGATTACTTTGACTAGATTTCTGATTTCTGTAAAACTTTCAAATCTCACATTAATCAATAACTGCTTATAATGTATGATTTTTGATTATTAAAAATTATATTTTATTCTTATGCATAACATAAAGTATAAATAACAACCACAACAATAGTAAGTGAACACCCAGATTTTTCTCTACCCAATTTAAGAAACAGAACATTACCACTCTATATCCTACTTTCCGTCCCTCCACTATCTCATCCTTCTCCTTTTCTACCTTTCCCCGTAGCTTTCTTCTACCCCGAGTTTTGTATTTGTCATTTCTTTGCTTTCCTTTACAGTTTTACCACATAGGAATGTATTCTTAAATAACAGATTGTTTAGTTTTGCATGTTTTTGAACTTCATATGAATGGAAGCCTGTAGTTCTTTTCTTCTGAAACATGTTCTTTTCATTTTTCCTCAATATACAGGTGCGTGAAGTTCATCTATGTTGACATATGTAGTTCTAATTTATTTTTGCATCTATATTGTATTGTATATCATTTTGTGAATGTGTATTCATTCAGTTTCTTACTACTTGAATCATTGGTTTTCTGCTATTTGAAACAAAGCCAGTGTTAACACATCTCTTGGGTAAGAATTTCTTTGGGGTGTATGTAGGTGCAGAATTGCTGGTTTGCAAGTTTTATAAACTACTTTATTTGAAATGCCATAAAGTTTTCTAAAGTGGTTTTAAACAAAGTTTTTTTTAGTATTATTATTGAAGTACAGTTGACATATAATATTATATTAAAGAAAGTGGGTTTATTCATTTTTAATATTTTATTTATTTATTTGAGAGAGAGAGAGAGCACGAGAGAGAGACAGCACAAGTGGGGTGGGGAAGGTTCCCTATTGAGCAGGGAACCTGATACGGGACTCAATCCCAGGATCTTGAGACCATGAAAGAGCAGAAGGCAGATGCTTAACCAACTGAGTCGTCCAGGTGCCTAAACAAAGTGATTTAAAATACCAGAAGTAGTCAAGATTTCTCATTGTTTGATATCCTTATCAATAATAGTTGCTGTTGGCATACTTTAAAATTTTTGCCATTGATACTAACTATAGATGGCTAAACATATCTTTGTATTTTTATCTTTATAGTTTTCATTTTTGAATTCAACTTTCAACCTCTATTTGAAATCTTTCATCATCTCCCTGTATCACATACTTCTTAGTGATCATTTTAAATAATTTTACTTTTCAGATACCAAGAGAAGAGCTGGACGATATTCAGATTGATTTGAGGACTAATATTGATTATTTATCCAAGTGGCACCGTCTGGGTAGTGTACTGCCACAATGTGATACATTCAGAATGTCTTCTGGCTCCTTTTCCTCAGTTCCATCCATCCATCCCCAAAACATCATGTTGTTGCCTGGGGACTGGAGCTCATGTGACTTCCATGCTACAATACCCAAAAGAAGCTGGCCTTTAAAGTTCACAAGTGTAATTTTTAATGCCTAGATGTATACCTCTGTTATCTGTTTAGAATTTGGAGCCACCTGCTGAATTCTATGACCGTTAAAACTAAAATCTAAAAATTCTATGCAAGGGGTGCCTGGATGGCCTGGGTAGCTCAGTGTGTTAAGCATCTGCCTTTGGCTCAGGTCATAGGCATCCTATGCCAGGGTCCTGGAATCGTGTCCCTGCTCAGTGAGGAGCCTGCTTCTCCCTCTCTTTCTGTCCCTTCCCCTGATTGTGTGCTTTCTCTCTCTTACAAATAAATAAAATCTTAAAAAAAAATTCAATGCAGTAGTTCTTATAGGCCAACTTTATTAAATCATAATACTAATTACTAATCACAATCAAATACATAATACTGAAGTTCAGCTTAGAGTTGTTTCCTTATAGTGGCAACAAAGGTGATCAATGCACGTTGCAGGGTGAACCAGAGAATACTTTTTACTCAGTTGTCCTATGCGTATTCTCAGTTTCACCTAAAACCAAAGTTTCTGGTGACTTTTTGGGGGGCAGGTGATGGAGGGAGGAAAGGAGTCCCAGCTTTTAATAATGCTGAAGGCTATGCATGAGAATACTCAGGACAGGACGAAATGGGTAGATATCAAAACTGAAGTTTAACCACTCTTAATAACTACTAAGAATTTAATCCTCACAACAAAGAAGTAGCTGCTATTGTAATATTCCTATGCAGGTCAAGAAACTGAGATGCAGAGATGTGAAAGTAACTTGGCCAAGGATCTCATATGACTGGGAAGATGTAGCTAATCCAGAGACAAAATCCAGAGACAAATAGACTTTTTGTTTTTGAAGGATGCCAAGACTTTGAAGTTATTTTTCTTTCTTATGTTATTTTAACCACAGTTCTATTTTCTGTAAACCAAAAGCCACACTCCAAAGTCTTATTCTTAGATTTCTTGCAGCTTGGACATCTAGCCGGATGATTGGAATTTCAGTCACTTTTTTCCAAAGTACTTACTTGTAGGTGGCAGTGTTACTTTCAAATCCTACTTTGCATTTTTTTTTCTGGGGAAGATTAGAAAAAGCCATCTGGTTAACATTACCCTGAAAATGTTTTTCTCTGTGTGGAGCTTCCTAAGAAGAAATTATAAGAGGAGAGTGCTGTAGGAAGCTAAGCAGAATACAAATAGAAACATTTAGAAACTGAAGCACTACATTCTGATACTTTTGAGAATTATCTTTCTCTACCATAAATTCACTATTCTTCCAGTCCTTTTCTTCACTTTTCCTTTTGAGGAAAGATTTTTTTTTTTTTTTTTGGAATGAAACTCTTTCTTGATAACACTTTTCTAGTTCTCTTGAGGTTTAATCTTGTTCACATACTGCTTGTTTGATTTTGAACTTTGGGCTCCTTTACTACTGGCTGTCTCTTCTATAGGTTTTTATAACCACCATCTTCCACCTCCCCAACAGTGGCATTTTTGTTACTCTTTAACTAGAAGAGAATCTGGCAAATAATAGGTGCCCAGTAAATATTTGTGGATTAACTGAGTGACTGACTGCTTACCTAAAAGAACAAATGAATTAGTGAGTGAAGACCTTTCTAGGAAAGAAAGAAAGAAGATCAAAGAGAGTGAAAGTAAACTGGAAATAAATCATTACTGATGAACTTCGTAAAGAAGAGTTGGTGATACTGACTTTATTCTTTCACATTTCCCTAGCATTTGTTAACCTTGAGAAGTCTACATATCCATATAATTTCAGGACTCCACTTAGAAAAATCAAATGCTATGCTAAAAATGACTTTTGGATCAATTTAAAAGATTAGGGGTTTTTTGTCTAATTGATTCATTTAATTGCAGTTATTTTATCCAGTTATTTGGAACCTTCCACTAATATGTTTCAGATCCGATCTGCATTCCCTAGTAAATTACTCTCTCATTCACAGAATTTATCTTTTACTTTGAATCTTTTAGAATATTATCTCATATTGTATCATACCTGTTTAAAAAAAATTCATGATGACAAAAGTTGAGATATTAACTAGCACTTGTTGTAATTCTTATTTTTGTCTTCATAAAATTAAAAACATTTTTAAAAGATTTTATTTATTTATTTGTCAGAGAGAGAGAGAGAGAGAGCACAGGCAGACAGAGGCAGAGGGAGAAGCAGGCTCCCCGCTGAGCAAGGAGCCCAATGTGGGACTCGATCCCAGGACGCTGGGATCACGACCTGAGCTGAAGGCAGCTGCTTAACCAACTGAGCCACCCAGGTGTCCCATAAAATTAAGCTTTTAAAAGGCAACATTCAGGCTCACTGTTTTTAGTTATATCAAATCCTATGAATTAAATTTTTTTATTTTCTTCTTAGTACATTTTTGTATTATTTCTAAAACAATTTCTCTGACAAAACCTCATTACTTTTATAATCATAGAAATCAATAGATTCCATAAACACTTCTGCCCTCCAAATCAGCCACTTATCACTCTGAGCAAATTGCTTCTCAAATTTATGGATTTTTTGGGTAGTAATTTCTGAAGGTGTGCAAACCTATGGCAGTAATTTCTACTTGAAATTCTAAGGGCTCTCTCCAAGAGAATGAATAGAGAACTACATTCACAGTGTATTCATGTAGAATTTGCATTGCCTTCTTGGATCACACTGTCTGTTCTCAGGCAATATCCAAGTTGAAATTGTATGCCAATATACTTAAAATGATTTAGAACATATGAATTTATTTCCTTTTCTATCTTTATTACATCCATTGTTTTCTTACATGTAAAATAGGGAGGAGGAATAATTGCTAAGCGTTGTTTTAGTTCTAATACTCTCTAGCCATTCACTAAGATTGCTCTACAATAAATTCATTAAAGATAGAATTATGGAGGATTGCACCTTGAATTCCCAAGAACAGTTCATCTCAGTAGCCAGTTTGTATTCTCAAATTGTAAACAGAAGAATGCACTTTGTATATGCACAAAGTAATGCACAAAGTATATTCATGACCTGTAAAGAATCACATTGGGTATCGGGAAGTTGATAAGTTTGAAGAGTTTTAATACTATAATAATCATCTAACTCTATACTATACCTGTGGTTTTAGTCACTCCTTCCTAATTAGAAAGACATTTCTGTATCTCTATGTAACATTACCTAATGAAGGGGAACTTTCTGGAATATTTTATTCATATATTCAATATTTTATTCATATTCAATATTTAATATTTTATATATTCAATATTCAATATTTTATTTCTCTAACTTATAGAGTTATAAGTTTATATACTTATATACTGTTATAAGTTTATATACTTTATATACTGTTTATAACATAGTCTCCATTAATAAAATTTTATCCAGTTACTGCAAGACTTTCATACCCATCACCAGGGTAATTCAGGATGTCTCTGCTCTGTTTTTAGGAGAGGTAGTGGCCTTTGAATGGATTATGGATTAAAAAGAAATTATATAGCAGGCATTTTCTTTTCAAAGTCCATTTTCAATTCTTCTGAAGGGAGCCAGTGTAACCTGGTGGTTAAGCAGTTAAAAGTAATGGGCTTGGAAACAAACAAACCTGTTTGTATCCCCGCTGTACTTTCAACTTTCGCCTGACCTTGGACAAGTTACTATACAACTGGGATCCTCAGTTCTGTCATTTGTAAAATAGAGATAATAATAGAACTCCTTTTGTAAAATTGTTTATGAGGAATAATTACATGCCCTACACAAAGCACTTTGCATTCCATTTAGTTAAGCAATACTTATTGAGCACTAAAAATGTGCCAGGCACTGCTCCAAGCTCCTGTCTAACTCAGGATTGTTCTTTTTCTTCCCTCAAAATTTTATCTAAATTCTCTTCCAGCTTCTAAATTCTCTTCTCAGCTTAAATGGCACTTTCTCCCAGAAATTTTCTATGCTAGTTCAGGTCCTCCAAGAAGCTAATGCCAGGACAGGATTAGACACGCAGGAGATTTATTAGAGGAGATTCCTGTGGAAGATAAAGGGGAGGAAGCAAGAGTAAACCGGCAAAGACTCAGACTCCAATGCAAGTCTGACATCTCTTGAAGGAGAGGAAGAAAGGAGACTTGGGTAGAAAAAGACTGCAGTACTGTCTAGGAAAATTTTGGCTAGGCCACTGGGGAGTTCCCAAGCCAGAAGTGCCCGTTAGAGAAGTCCCGCGTCCTGCAGGAATGGGCTGGCACTGGTACCTCTGTGCTCCGTCATTGGCTGGCTGAGGTTTGGGAGAGGCAGAGCCTCACTTCAAATGTGGTGGATCTAGAGAGGCTGCAGCTGGGGTTGCCAGTCAACTATGCTCCTCACACAGGAGACTCAGTCGTGCATGTCCATAGCCTTCACACCTCCATAATAGGTAGGATCCCCCAGTCATTTGCTGTTATAGAAACATGTATTTTCCTTTTCTCTGTTACCACCATAAAAATCAAATTTTTGTTCTCTAAATTTGTGGAGGTTATTCTCTCAGCCACATGAGGGTAGGGACTGAGTCGCTCTTGTTTACCATTGCTTCCCCAAGATGCACCAGGTGACATGGCAGATAATAGGTACAGAGTACAATAGTATCATTATTTTTATCCACTGGATTCTGCTCTGCGCATTGCCACATCCGAATCAAAGCACTGCAGTCTAACACTGCAGTATAAATTGCAGATTTCAGCTTGATGTTATTTTCTCTGGAGCATCTTTATTTCATTTTGTCTTGGGGAGTGGTTGTCCCTTTATTTTGAACATATGTCAAAGTATAATCAAAAGTCGTGAAGCTTTGAAGATGGACTTTTGGATGTACTAAAGTATACTCATGCATAAGGAAAGTAGAGCTTCCGGCATCTAGTTGTAAATTCTTTCCATTTCTTTAGTGGGTAGAATGTAAAGAATCTCTCTTCTGGGCTTAAAGAGCTATCTGTATAGATGGGTGATTGCCAGCTTTTCTCTAAATGACTTATTTCCTCACCCCATCTCCTTTCTAGAAAGCAAAATTTTCTTCAGATATAACTGAAAATGTTAGAAAGTTAAGAAGGGGGATATAAGTTAATAATACAAAGACGAAGGAACCTAGACGTTGTAGTCGACTCCATCTCATGGAAGAGTTCAAGATGCCTATCCCATGCAAATATAAAATTAACAATTAAAAACCACATCATCGGGGCGCCTGGGTGGCTCAGTGGGTTGAGGCCTCTGCCTTCGGCTCAGGTCATGATCCCAGGGTCCTGGGATCGAGCCCCATGTGGGGCTCTCTGCTCAGCAGGGAGCCTGCTTCCTCCCCTCTCTCTGCCTGCCTCTCTGCCTACTTGTGATCTCTCTCTGTCAAATAAATAAATAAAATCTTAAAAAAAAACAACAACAAAAAACCACATCATCAAAAGCTCCTGAGTTCCTTAGTCTTACACTTCTTCCCTGACTCCTTCCTCAACCTGGGGGCTGAGTGGAGGAGGGGCCTGGGAGGAGGAGGCATAGGCTACTGGAGTGAGGCTACCTATAAATTCAAAGCTTATCTTTGCCATTATTTGTGGGACATTGAACAAGTTGCTTGATTTCACTGAGACTTAGTTTTTTCACCTGTATGGTGAAGATAATGAAAGTAGTAATCTTAGAAGACTGTTAATTAGAGTACAGGAGATAATTTTTGTAAAGTGCTTAGCAAGGTACCTGGCAGAGAGCTAGCTCACGATAAATCTCTACTATCAATTCTTCTTCTTTTTTTTTCTACTATCAATTCTTACTAGGACTTCTACCATACCCTGCTCCAGCCATTTTCAAAATGTGAGCCATATACAGTTTTAGGAGCCATGAGGTCAAAATTATTTTCACAACAGTAAGAAGTTATTTACCTTGTCATTGTTTTAACCTTCGATTTGATAGTTCAAAAGCAAATCACTGTAGACCACAAAATACTACTTCATGCCCACTAAGATGGCTATAATAAAACAGACAGGCAATAACAAATGTTGGCAAGTATATGGAAAAATTGGAATATTCATACACTGCTGATGGGGATGTAAACGGTGAAGCCACTTTGGAAAAGAGTTGGCAGTTCCTCAAAAAATTAAAGAGCATTAACATAAGACCTAGCAGTTTCACTTCTAAGTATACACCTAAGATAATTGAAGACATATGTTTATTTATTTTTAAAGATTTTATTTGGTTATTTGGCAGAGAAAGACACATTGGGAGAGGGAACACAACCGGGGGGAGTGAGAGAGGGAGAAGCAGGCTCCCGGCAGGGAGCCTGATGCGGGACTCAATCCCTGGGCCCTGGGATCATGACTTGAGCTGAAGGTAGATGCTTAACTAACTGAGCCACCCAGGTGCCCAAAACATATGTTTAAACAGAAACTTATCATGAATGTTTATAGTAACATTATTCATGATAGCCAAAAACTCGAATGTCCATCATCTGATGAATGGATAAAGAAAATGTGGTACATTCACACAGTGGAATATTGGGCTGGATAATACTTTGAAAGGGTTGTCCTATGCATCAATTATCAGAATGGTTAGCCCCACCCATCGGTTCTAGTCCTTAGATACCTGTAGCAATCATCCCCAGTCCCAAGTTGTGATAACCCAAAATGTTTCTGGACATTGCTAAATATCCTCTGGGGCAAAATCACCTTCAGTTGAACACCATTGGCACAAATCAGTAGTCCTTATATTCTTCACTGTTATTCTCTTGCTGTTTAAAGAAACTTAAAATTTTACTTAAGAATGTTAGTGAAGCAGTAAAAATGATTAATTCTAATAACTATTGACCCTTGAATTCACATATTTAAGAATATTCTGTTTAAAAAAATAAGAAGTATTCATAAGTTACTTTTGCTACATACTAAAGAACTATAACTGTCTTGAGGAGAAGTACTTTGTGGGATTGACTTGCAAGCTGAACTAACTTCTTTAAATATTAGGGAACACCTTTTTAAAAAATTAACATATAATGTATTATTTGTATCAGGGGTACAGGTCTGTGATTTATCAGTCTTACACAATTCACAGCACTCACTATGGAACATATCCTTCCGAATGTCCATTACCCAACCACCCCATCCCTCTCACCCCTTTCCACTCCAGCAACCCTCAGTTTGTTTCCTGAGATTAACAGTCTCTTTTGGTTTGTCTCCCTCTCTGGTTTTGTCTTGTTTCATTTTCCCCTCCCTTCCCCTATGATCCTCTGTCTTGTTTCTCAAATTCCTCATATCAGTGAGATCAGATGATAATTGTCTTTTTCTGACTGACTTGTTTTGCTTAGCATAATAACCTCTAGTTCCATCCACGTCGTTGCAAATGGCAAGATTTCATTTTTTTAAAAAGATTTTATTTATTTATTTGAGAGAAAGAGAATGAGAAAGGATGAGAGGGAAAGGGTCAGAGGGAGAAACAGACTCCCCGCTGAGCTGGGAGCCCAATGTGGGACTCGATCCTAGCACTCCAGGATCTTGACCTGAGCTGAAGGCAGTTGCTTAACCAACTGAGGCACACAGGCATCCCAAGATTTCATTTTTTGATGGCTACATAATATTCCTGTGTGTGTGTGTGTGTACATATACCACCTCTTCTTTATCCATTCATCTGTTGATGGACATCTAGGTTCTTTCCATAGTTTGGCTATTGTGGACATTGCTGCTATAAACATTTGGGTGCACGTGTCCCTTCGGATCACTACGTTTGTATCTTTGGGGTAAATACCCAGTAGTGCAATTGCTGGGTCATAGGGTAGCACTATTTTCAACTTTTCGAGGAACTTCCATGCTGTTTTCCAGAGTGGTTGTATGAGTTTGCATTCCCACCAACAGTGTAGGAGGGTTCCACTTTCTCCACATCCTCGCCAACATCTGTCATTTCCTGACTTGTTATTTTTAGCCATTCTGACTGGTGTGAGGTGGTTTCTCCTTGTGGTTTTGATTTATATTTCCCTGATGCCGAGTTATGTTGAACACTTTTTCTTGTGTCTGTTGGCCATTTGGATGTCTTCTTTGCAGAAATGTCTCTTCATGTCTTCTGCCCATTTCTTGATTGGATTCTTTGTTTATTGAGTGTTGAGTTTGATAAGTTCTTTATAGATTTTGGATCCTAGCCCTTTATCTGACATGCCATTTGCAAATATCTTCTCCTATTCTGTCAGTTGTCTTTTGGTTTTGTTGACTGTTTCCTTGCTGTGCAAAAGCTTTTGATCTTGATGAAGTCCCAATAGTTCATTTTTCCCTTGTATCCCTTGCCTTTGGCGATGTTCCTAGGAAGAAGTTGCTATGGCTGAGGTCGAAGAGGTTGCTGCCTGTGTTCTCCTAAGGGATTTCGAAGGATTCCTGTCTCACATTGAGGTCTTTCATCCATTTTGAGTCTATTTTTGTGTAGCGTGTAAGGAAATGGTCCAGTTTCACTCTTCGGTATGTGGCTGTCCAATGTTCCCAACACCATTTGTTGAAGAGACTTTTTCCCACTGGACATTCTTTTTGGCTTTGTCATAGATTAGCTGACCATGGAGTTGAGGGTCTATTTCTGTACTCTCTATTCTGATGGAACACCGTTTTTATTAAAATATCTCTTGACAGACAAACTGGGTATTTGACTTGGGTATTTGACAAATATTTTCTCAAAAATAAATGAAGTAGAACCATCAGTTCAGGGAAAACAAATGATAATATTTGTTGTCATTGATATAATTGAGCTTTCAAGAAAGTAAATTGTAAAAGTTGCATCATCACTGTCATCTTGACAGCTTCCAAGTACTTAGATTCTTTTGATGAGCTTGGAAGGGATATTAACAAATGTGATATTTTGATAGCATAGGATGAAGTATGTTCACATTTGGAAAATCTGCATAACTCAGTGAACAAGTATTTCCAATGACCACTGTGGGATGTTAAAATTGTGCATATTTTAAAAGATTCACTCAAAGTACAGTATGTACCAATAGATTGTTGTTTTAAAAAAAATTAATAGCTTATCTGAGGTTTAATTGACTCATGATAAGCCACGCATTTTTACACATGAATACACACATGAAACTATTACAACAATCAAGATAATTAACATGAGTATAGCTCCCAACAGTTTCCTCCTATTCCTTTGCAATCTCTCCCTTGGGCCCTTCTCAGCTCTTAGTCCCAGCTTTCATTTTCCAGACTACCACTGACTTTTTTCTCCCTAAAGATTAGTTTTCATGTTCTAGAATTTCATATAAATGTAACCATATAGTATGTACTATTTTTTGCCCAATTTCTGTCACTGATTGTTAATTAAGTTGAAATTAATCCATGTTGTGTAGTATCAATAGTTAATTTCTTTTTATCCTGAGTAATACTCCATTGTATGGATATATCATGAATTGTTTATTCATTTACCTGTTGACAGACATTTGTGTTGTTTCCAGATTTTGCCTATTATGAACACAATTGCTACGAACATTTGTATACAAGTCTTTGGGAAAACATATGCTTTCTTTCTTTTTTTTTTTTTTTTAAAGATTTTTATCTATTCATTTGACAAAGAGAGGGAGAGAGAGCAGAGCACAAGCAAGGGGAGCAGCAGACAGAGGGAGGGGGAGAAGCAGGCTCCCTGCTGAGCAGGGAGCCCAGATGTGGGGCTCTATGATCCTGGGATCATGACATGAGCTGAATGCTTCATCAGCTGAGCCACCCTGGAGTCCCTGTGCTTACATTTCTTTTGGATAAATACCTAGGAGCGTAATGTCTGGGTCACATGTAAATATATGTTTAACTATTTAAGAAATTGCCAAAGCATTTTCCAAAGAGGTTGTACCATTTCATGTTCCCATCAGTGGTTATGAGAGTTCCTTTTTTAAAATTATTATTTTTTGAAGATTTTATTTGCCAGAGTGAGAGAACGCACATGTGCACAAGCAGGGGGAGTGGCAGGCAGAGGAAGAAGCAGGCTCTCTGCTGAGCAAGAAGCCCGATGTGGACGTGGATCTGGGATCATGACCTAAGCCAAAGGCAGATGCTTAACTGACTGAGCCACCCATGCATCCCATGGTTATGAGAATTCCAATCACTCCACATTCTCAACAACAGTCAGTATGGTTAGTCTTTTTAATTTTACCATTAAGTAGGTAGGTAGTGATATTTCATTGTGGTTTTAATTTGTATTTTCTCTAATGACTCATAATGTTGAGTATCTTTTCATGTGCTTATTTTCCATTCATATGACTTCTTCGGTGAAGTGTCTATTCAGACTTTATGCCCATTTGTCTACTGGATTGCTTAATTTCTTCTAATTGAGGTATGAGAGTTTGTGTGTGTGTGTGTTTTGAGATATGAGAGATAGAAAAAGTAATACTTTCTGGGTATAAGTTCTTCATTAGATCTGTGATTTGCAAATACTTTCTTCAGTTTTTGGCTGTCTTTTCACTTTCTTAGTGACCTGAAAAGAAATACTTAATTTTGATTAAGGACAATTGATTACTTTTTGTCTTTTAGGGTAAATTTTGGTTTAGCTTAAGGTCACAGATAGTTTTTTGTTTTCTTCTAGAAGTTTTATGTTTAGATCTATGACTCATTTTGTATTTTCACATATATTTTATTCATTCATTCATTTAAGCCTATGCATAACCAAATGTTTCAGCATTATTAGTGAAAAATCTTTCTTTTCTCCACTGAATTGTCTTTGTCTTTTGTTGAAATAAACAACTTTGGCGCTTTAAAAAAACTCTCTATTCAGCTTTGTCAATCTTTTATTCTCTCTTTACACCAATACTACACTACCTGGCTTAATGTGGCTTTATAGCAAATACTGAAATGAGGTAGTGTAGTGTAAAGTTCTCCAAGGCTGTTCTTCACTCTCAAAGTTGTTTCAGTTGTTCTAGGTCCTTTGCATCTCCATGTAAATTTTAGAATCCTTTTGTCAATTACTAAAAAAAAGTCTGCTGGGATTTTGATTGGGATTGTGTTGAATCTATAGATTAATTTGGGGGAGAATTGACATTTTTGTAGTTTTGAGTCTTCTGAACCATGAACATGGTCTATTTTCTATTTGTGACTTCTTTTTAAATTTTTTATTTATTTTTTAGAAGATTCTATTTATTTATTTGACAGAAAGCAAGAGAGAGCACAGATGGGGGTGGGGGTTGGCAGAGGGAGAGGGAGAGGCAGGCTCCCCACTGAGCAGGGAGCCCGATGTGGGGCTCAATCCCAAGACACTGGGATCATGACCTGAGCTGAAGGCAGATGCTTAACCATCTGAGCACCCAGATGCCCCTGTGTCTTCTTTTTAAAAATGATTTATTTATTTATTTATTTTAGAGAGTGCTTGCACATTTACGAGTGGGGGGAGGGGCACAGGGAGAGACTCCTCAAGCAGATTCCCCTCAGAGCCCAAATCACTACCATCAACAAGACTACAGGATACACAAATTAATATACAGAATTCAGTTGTATTTGTCTTCCATTAAAAAATGCATAGTCTGAAATTGAAATTTAAAATACCACTTAAGGGGCTCCTGAGTGGCTCAGGGGGTTAAAGCTTCTGCCTTCAGCTCAGGTCATGATCCCGGGGTCCTGGGATCGAGCCCTGCATCAGGCTCTCCGCTCAGCAGGGAGCCTGCTTCCTCCTCTCTCTCTCTGTCTGCCTCTCTGCCTACTTGTGATCTGTCTGTCAAATAAATAAATAAAATCTTAAAAAAAAATAAAATAAAATACCACTTAAAATAGCATCAAAAATATGAAATAGATCAGGTTAAGTTTGATAAAAGATATTCAAATTGTACGTCAAAAATATTAAATATGTTGAGATAAATTTAAGAAGACACAAACAATGTGGGGCACCTGGATGATTCAGTTAGTTTAGCGTATGACTCTTGGTTCTGACTGTCATGATCTCAGGGTCATAAGATCCAGTTCCCCCAACCCCCCTTGGCTCCATGCTCATTGTGAAGTTGGCTTAGGATTCTCTCCCTCTTCCTCCAGCCTTCGCCCTGCTGCCATGCACCGGAGACGGCACTCTCTCTCTCAAAGGATCTTTAAAAATAAATATATATCTTGCCAACATTACAAAAAAGAAAGCTGAGTGGCTATACTGCCATCAGACAAAGTACACTTTTTTTTTTTCAAAGTACACTTTAGAGCAAAAAATATTACCAGGAGAAAAGAGGTTTTATGAAGTGGATTATTTATAAAATGGATCCCTTCATAATGATAAAATACTTTACATAGTGAATTTCACCCTGGATAGATTCATCTAAATAACAATTATAAATGCAAAAAAAAGTTTATGCAACTAATAGCAGAGTTCAAAATACATGAAGCAAAACTGATAGAACAAGCAGAATTAGAAGAAACCATAATTATAGTTAGTTCAATACTCCTCTCTTAATACTTAATAGGATAAGAAGACAGAAAATCCCCCAGGATTTAGAAAATCTGAACAAAAATATCAACAAACTTGATGTGAGTGACGTTTGTAGAACATTTCATTCAACAACTGTAGAATACACATTCATCTTAAATGCATATGAATATTTATCAAGACAGACCAGATTCTGGGTCACAGAATAAGTCTCAATAAATTGAAAATGATTAAAATTATGCAAAGTATATTATCTGATTATAACGGAATTAATTTGGAAATCAGCGACAGGAAGATGTCTGGAAAATTCAATTTTTGTAGACCACATAACACACGAATAACCCACGGGTCAAAAAAAAAAAATCTATGGGGAAATATAAGAAAGTATTTTGATATAAAAAAAAGAAAAGAAAACATACTGAAATGTGTGAAAAGTAGTTAAAGCAATATTCTGAGGGACACATCCCATCAAATGCGTGTATTACAAAAGAAACATCTCTAATCAGTGATCTCGGTTTCTAAGTTAAAAAACTAGCAAATAATAAAAAAACGTTAAAAGTTAAGAAAAAAAGAAAGAAAGGAAAGAAACCTAAGAGCAGAAATCAATGAAATAGGGAACAAAAACAAAGAAAACCTATGAAAACAAGAATGCTTTGGGACTTGAGATCCGTAAAGTTGATAAGCCTCTCGCCAGAACGACCAGGAAAAAATAAAGATGACACAAACTACCAATTTCAGAAATTCTTCTGTAGGTATTAAAAGGAAACTAATACTGTTAAAAGACTGACATTAACAAATCCCAACAACTTAGATACTTTCACAACCGTTAAAGCTTACTCCAGAAAAAGAATTAAATATTTATTGAATTCGGGAATGCTATATATTATTAAAAGCGGAGGACTGAGTCCAGACTTCAGAGACAAGGCATTTTCAACTCCAAGCAAATTTCACTTCACTGGAAGGGTAAAAAACAAAGCTTATTACAGATCCGGTGCTGAGGATTGAGGGGAAAGGGTCAGGAAAAGCTTCTCGGGGAAGGAGTCATCCGCTGAGACGAGAAGGAGCAGTAAAACGTGCGTATCAGAACAAGAGCTACTGGGCGTCAGCTCGGGTAGGTGGCCCGAAAGAGCCTTCCGCGACCGCGCCTCAGCCGAACTCCTAGAATTCCATGTCTCAGGGCTGTCCTCTCCCTTTCCCCACTCGCGCTCACAGTCATTAAGTGCCCGCCTCCGGCCAACCCGGACTGCAGGAGTCGTGCGTCTGCGCACTCAAGCAAAGCGCTCGCTGGAAGTGGGGGCGGATGCCGGAAGTGTGACCTCTAGCTCCCTGCTCGCGGTTCCCATCCGGGGTCTTGGCGGTCTTCCGGGTGTTCCTGACAGGGCTTTCTACGCCTTTTTTTCCGGCGACTTTTTGGTCTTCCGCTTCTTGCTACCGCCCCGAACCTCCCACACGCTTGCTAGCCCTGTCTTTTCCTCTGTCGCTCCTCCCCGGCCGCCGCGCCTGGAGTTTAGATTACAATCCGGATTCGGAGCCAGGCCTAGCCCTTCCGCAGGCCACTACCTGCTTTTGGCTGGGGCGAAAGCTACTACCGTGCGCGCCGGACCCTCGCTGCTCCGGCCTTGGAGCTTCTGGGCGGGCAGTGCAGGTTGGCCCTGCTTAGCCTTCCCCAAGGACACCCGTGAGTTAGTGGGTTTCGGAAAAGAACGCAACCGCGTAGGCCCAGGTCGGGGGGGGCGGGGCTCGGGGAACTTTTTCCTGAAACCGCACTGTTATGTTTTCGTGGGAAGTTCCGGCATTATTTCTTAGACGTCCCGGATATATGGGCGCCCCCCAAGCTGTTGCACTTTTTGAAGAATCTTAGGACCGCTTACTTTTTCCACTCGTTTCCCTTCCTCGCGCCCCGTTCTCAGTCTAGGACCATAAGAGGAAGACTGTCTTGGGACCTCCGCATGGTGTTTCAAAGGGTGGTGAAAAACTAAGGTAAATATGGATTAATATTTTAAAATTTAAGACTTTAATTAAATGGGCCTCAGTTCTTCATTTTACAGGAAAGTGTACGGTTCTGAAGTCTATCAAGATTGTTGTAATCTTCCCGTTAAGCCTCTGTGGTTAGACTCTTCATCTCTCTAGGCCAGAACACGATGGTGTTTGCGTCTCAATATCTGGATTATCCAAATACCCTGTCTTGTTTTCTCTCTTTTAGTTCTTTGTTTAACATAGCAGTAGTTCTTTAGATAGCAGATACCAGTAGGGTGAGCAAAAAAGAAAGAAACTGAAACTGTAAAACTCAAGCTAAATCGAAACTTGTTAACAAATACGTGGTATGTGATTTTGTGAGGAAAGATCATAACTGAACACTAAATCTGTGTTTGTATTATTGGTAACATACTATTTTTGTACATATTGCCTTGTATGGTTTATTAGTACAGATTTTTAATGTGGACAGCCAAAAGGCTCATAGTAGCTAGCCAGTGATGGTAATATGATTTTGTTGGTGTTAGCCTCAGTTATGTCTAATCTGGAAATGCTCCATGATACAGGATTTATGTGAAACAGGCCATTTATCAATCATTTAGGAAACTACATGACATTATTTTTTAACTCTTGGATGGAATCTAATTCTTAATAAAAAGGAATGTCCTTTTCAAAACCTTCAGGTGGTTTTGACAGTGGGTGAGCAGGATTTAGGAATTGGGCTTTTGCTCTGCGGAGAAAGGAAGTGAGTTTAGGATATCAAAGGCATTTAGACAAAGTGGACAGATAACTTGATTTAGTTCCCACAGTCTGGCTTTTGGCTTTTATCCTAGGAGATTCTGCTTTCTAGGAAATTCTGATGAAGGAATTATATAACCTAGAAAGTTCTCTAATTGGTTGGAAGAGAGATCAAGTTTAGGACAGAAATTCCAGGTTGTGGGTTACAGGAGCAAATACCGTTTCAGTAGGAATTACTCGGTAAACTACTCTTAAACAGCCTTGTCTCTCATGTATGATTATTTACAAATAAACCTGTGTAAATATCCCATTGTGTCAACCTTAGTCAGGAAGCAACTTTAAGATTTTTTCCTTAAGACAGGAACCAATGGAATGGTTTTAAAACACACCAAAAGTTTGTAGATTATCCTATTTTATAGTCATGTATGTATTGAGAAACATAACTTTTAAGCTAAGAAAAACGGGATACCACCAATATCTGGATTTTATTTATTTATCATGGAATTTCTTATACTTGCTACCACAGTTAATGTGGAATAGTGTTTTATGTAGATCATCAAGTAGACTTAGTGAAGAAGCCGTTCATTCAGAATATAAAGAAAAAGATTTAAAATTTTGTGGAGGTCTCCTTAATGCTACAGTGGTAATAGGTTTGCTGGATTTTATACTCTAAAAGTCTGTATTCTGTTTAAAAGATCATGCCTTGTATTGTTTATGATAGCTTATTATTTTTGGATTATTTTAGATTATTTTTCATCAAAATCACAAGAAAAAAATATTAGAGGAACTGAAATTCATAGATCTTTGTTTTACTTTCTCATGGTCATGCAGATGGGGCATTGAATGCCATTGGTTAATTCCCATAGGAATGATCCTACTGTGAGGGCTGGCCTAGTTATGAGCTAGACTTGAGGACCAAGATTCATAATGAGGAGAACCTGACAGATATTTTCTTGTGGAGGGACTGTAAAAGTTTTGATGCTTATCTGGGAATTTGGGATAGGCTGAACAGGATATCTGCCCTAAGGTAAACTTTTGGCTAAGTAATCATTGTAAGCTCTTAAGCCTTGGATAATTTGGTCATTAGCTTTGTTGAGTGCTACTGGGCCACGAGACACCTTTTGACTTAATTCCCAATTTGGATCTTAACATATCGTGGGATACAAATAAGGTGAAGTCTGGGCTATCATGTCATTTGGGGTCTTCAAGTCTGAATGCATGTATATGGGACTTGATTCGGGTCCAGAGGAAAAACACAGGCATATAATTCATAGATGTAAACAGAGTGTGTCAAATTTTAACTATGAACTGATTTAAATAAATCTGAAAATAGAACATTTTAATTTTAGCTTTTCTGAATATAAATTCCTTCCCTTGTTTGAGCAGATCTATAGTGTCTGTATTCCAACGAAATGAAATACCAAGAAAAATTCATTATTTGAATTTTGAATTAAATATAATGAATTTTAAATGTAATGAATTTGAATTAAATATAATGAGTTATATTTAATGTCATTTTCTCATGAATCTTAGGATAGGAATTATGTTTATGGGAGTTTGGGTCAGGGAAACGGAATAAAGAAAGCCAAGAAAGAAAAGAGCATGAATCTGGGAAAATGATAGAGCAAGTCTTTAGTTACTTGTCTTGAATCTTGCTTTCTGTGATTGAGTGTACTTTATTAATAAAGGATTGTCTGGAATCCTTCTTGGTTCAAGATAATTTCCATTTCCTCTGAGCAGTGAAAATCAGTGAGTACAATTTAGCACTTAGGCTAGGATTGATTGTTTTTGAAAAATCTCCTCTAATAAGAGGTACAGACCTGAAGAGAGTTGATAAATTGTTTTCTGGAGGTAACACCTTGTCTCTTGTTCAAATTAGGGAGTTGGGCACTTGGGATGAGATCTGATGGTGGCCCAAGACTCTTGTTCACAATCCATTATGAAGCCTGGACTGGTGAATCTTATTATCTGTGTTCTTATTATCTGTGTATCTGTTGGGTATTTAAATTTCACAAAATTGAAAAAAAAAAAAAAAAAAAGCAAAATTTGTATGAGTGATTTATTAGTTTCTCTCCGGCTCTTTGTCTTTTACTCTCCTATTTTCTCTTGCTCCAGCTTTTCCAGCCATCTGGTCTCAATACTCAAAGGCAGCTACATTTCTTTTAGCTATTTAAGTGTTATTTTCCTCTGTTCTTCTAAAAAAAAAAAAATGCTTAAAAAACTTCTGTAGCTTGTTTTTAAATTTGACGTCTGCTGAAAATGAGGATTTAGCACCTTTATGTACCCTCTTATCATTAAATTATAATGTATATGAACATGTAACTATATAACATACATGTAATCCTTAATATGTAATAAATGATATACAATAAATTTATTATAGTTTTGTCTAAACTCATATTTTTAATGTTTGTGTTATTGTGAGAACCAAGTAGGTCATGATTATATTTTCTTTTTTATATGATTTTTGGTTTTTTTTGTTGTTTGTTTAGTAATTTCAACTTGCTACTTTTCTGTTTCTATGATTATTTCTGCTCTGTTAGCAGAACTCCTTTCTGTGGTCAGATACATCAGATAATCTGTCAGTAAAGTTTTAAGTTTTTTTCTTCTTGGCTATCTTCTTGAAACCCTTTATCTTCTTGGCTCTAATTCAAACTGGTAGCTTCCCTTCACCATCATCCAAGGGAATTTCCTTTGTCTCTGCCCTAGAGCAGATCTCCCTTTTCCTAGATCCCAGGTTTTGTTTTGTTTGTTTTTGATACCTTGCATGTCTGAACATGTTTTTGTTCTCCCTTGCCTTGTTATTATAGCTGGGTATGGAATTACTTCTTGAGAACATTTTCTTCAGAGGCTTGAAGGCACTGACTTCATTGTCTTATTGTTTCCTCTGTTGCTGTTAGGGAGTTTAAAGACATTTTGATTGTCAGCCCTTTTATAACATTTTCCTCTTTTGTAATATTTCATAAGCTTCTTTTTCCTGATATTCTGAAATTCACCATATTTTGATGCATATTTATTTTTTAATGTAATTTGTACTCATTAGCTCCTTTAATGCTTGGTTAATGATTGGTTTTCTTCAGTCCTGGACATTTTCTTGTTTTATTTATTTGATAATTTCCTTCTCTGTGTTTTCTCTCTTCTATAGGAACTTCTGTTATGTTTGATGTTTGACCATATAATTTGATTCTCTTATATTTTTCCTCTTACTGGCCTGCCTCCTTTCTACCCTCATCTGTTTTTCCTTTTTGTTCTAAGAGATTTCCTCAATGTTATCTTTTAACTTTTTACTCAATAGTTCTGCTTTCAATTTTGTGATTTCCAAGAGACTTTTTTGATTTTTAAACAGTATAGTCTTTTTTTTTTTCCCCCTTAGGCAAAGAACTTTATTAACCTTGTTTCCTACTTTCTTCCCAGGCTTTTTAGCTTAATTAGCTACAATGAATGAATTATGTGTAAGCAAAAACTGAAAAGAGCCACAGTATCCAAGGGGTTTGGGCATAAAAATATTAGAGATCTAGATCTTGTTAGATCCATGAACAGAATTTTAAAAAGCAGTCATACTTTAAAATAGCAGCTCCCAGTAACTTCTTCAAGTTTTATCTTCTTCAGAAGTTGACTCAATTCAGTTTGCTTCATTCTTGGAAGCTTCTTCTGAGTTCTCCGTAAGATCTGGAACTTCATTATCCTCCTTCTCTCCAATAGCAAGTGGGGCTTTTCCATCCACAGATTCTTTGGGCTGAGCTTCAGCCAGTCTCCTTCAACTGGTCAGACTGTCTGCACTGAGTTGGTTTAAGACCCTGGGTAGGATTTCTGTCAGCTGCTTTGTCTCAGCGTGGCCTGTAATGGTGAAAGTGTTTGCTGCTAGTGATTCCTGAACTTTGGGGTTGTTAAAATGGACCACTGTTCCTTGGTTTGTGAACATACTCACTTCTTCTATACCAGAGATACTGTTTACCCCTAACTTTTTAAGCTGTAGCTGTTGTATGAACTACCTTCTTCTTTCTGTGAGCAATTCCTTTCCCACTAATGCACACTAGTACTTGCAGTTTGATGAGTTTCTTCTGGTTCGTGATAGTTACTTTCATCTTGTTGGAGTGGGGATGGGACCGTGTGGGGGGAATAGGGTTGGTGCTGGGGGTCTTGGGTGGACCAGCTGAGATGATTCTTCTTTTTTTAAAGATTTATTTACTTATTGGAGAGAGGAGAGAGAGAGAGAGAGAGAGAGAGAATGTGTGAGCAGGGGATCCCCTGCTCCCCTGCTAGGTTCCCCCTGGGCAGAGGGGGAGAGAAGCAGACTCCGTACTGAGGACAGGAGGCAGATGCAGGGCTTGATCTCACAACCTGAGCTGAAATCAAGAGTTGGTTGCTCAACTGACTGAGCCACCCGGGTGTCCTGAAAACAGCATATTCTTGTTTTATGTATGGAGTGTTTTTTAATTAATTTTTTTTTTTGAGTTTTAACTTGTTCTTGGCATTGTTTTTGTTTATTCCTTGATCTTTTTTTTCTAATGGTGGTCTGTGGATGTTTATTTTAAGTGAGAGGTACTAGAAATATAATTGCAAGCTTTTTGTATATGGGTGTACGGTTCAGTAGTAGGCTTCACTGTAGCTTCCTAGCAGGCTTAACTTTTCCTTGGAAAACTGTTACTATATTATAGGCTCTCTGGTTACCATATTATATAGTTTCTTTCTCAGTTACTCCATAGATGAGTTTTCTTGTTGCCTGTGTTGGGAGGTGGGCTGGGAATCCTATTTTCACTTTATTGATTTTTCTTAATATTTGCTTTCAGTTTGTTACCTGAACCTATTCTTTCTAAGTTTCCAGCCTTTTGGGATGAGTCATTGCAAAGTATAAATATCTAGTTTCTTACCTGGTCACTGAATGGTTCTGATTGCTTTGTATAGTAGGCCCCCTTATCCCCATCCACAGTGGAGATAGTCCAAAACCCCCAGGGAATGGCTAAAACTGGATACTGCTGACCCCTATATATACTATGGTTTTATCCTCTACACACATACTTATGATAAGGTTTAATTTATAAACTAAGCACAACAACAGCTAATAAGAAAATGGAACAATTATAATAATATACTGTGATAAAAGTTTTATGAATGTTGTCTCTCAGAATATCTTGTACTGTATTCACCCTTCTTGTGATGATGCTATAGTTGATAAAATGCCTATGTGATGAGATGAAGTGAGGTGAATGATGTGTGTATTGTGACATAGCATTAGGCTGCTATTGACCTGAGGTTATGTCAAAGGAGGATCATTTGCAGTTGACTGCAGATAACTGAAACCACAGAAAATGAAGTCATGGGTAAGGGGGGACTATTATATATAAATTTTCCCCATTGCTGTGGAACAAGCTCTCTTTTACTAGATGTCTTTTATATAAGTTATTTAGATTTTGAAGGGAATCTCGGAATTTTAGAGTTATTAGACAGTACAGATTCCTTCTCTTTTTTGAGGAGATCTCTAAGAAGATCTGTAAGATCTGTATCTTAGGAATTGGGTTATCTTATTGTGGCTTATACCTTTAAATAAATTAGATTGGGTATAAATAAACATAAGAATTGTGTGGCTTCATTAAATGTCTGTATTGGGTGTTTTTTTTTATTATCAGAGTAGGTGGTGATAACTTTATTTCTGGAAGATCTGTTGATATTAGGGCAAATTTTGAAGAAATTAGAAACTTGCATATATTTTACTATCATTTGAATAATAATTATCCTAATCTAGATTTAAAATTCATTAGCAAAAAAAATAGTTAAAAAATTCATTATTACCAAGTTATTTTGTTATGTGTAGTGGGACTTATTGGTGTTTAAACTTTTGAAATAACTTTGCAAATGAAATTTATAACTTGGTAACTAATTGCTTTTAAATAGTAGATATTAGTTAATAAAGATATAATAATTAAGATATAATTTGTCTTTTAAAACTATTCTAGGCAGAAGAATACATGTTCACTTTTAGTGAACAAGAGCATGTTCCCAAACTCAATTTTGGGTCGCCCGCCTTTCACCCCAAACCATCAACAACATAACTTCTTTGCCCTCTCGCCAACTCTTTATTCACACCAGCAGCTTATAGATGCACAGTTTAACTTTCAGAATACAGAGTAAGTACGGTGATATTTTGGTCCATATCATTTATAAATTTTGTTTTCTACTTGACAGAAACCCTTTTTATACGAAACATTCAAAGTTAAAATGTCATTGTCTTGTTTTCTTTTGATCAATGAAATATTTAGTTTTTATGAAATTGTTTTTTGTTTTTAAGGTAAAAGTGTTTATTACTACTGTTTTTTATGTGTTTTTGGTAGCTTGTCAAGAGCTGTGTCTTTACAGCAGTTGACGTATGGAAATGTCAGTCCAATACAGACCTCAACATCTCCGTTATTTCGAGGAAGGAAGTAAGTACTTCTTACTTAATTATTTTAGAAGAAGAGTTGGGATTTCTCAGAACTGTAGATCAGTGTTTCTTGTATTAAGATTGGATGGGTACTATGCCCTAAATTTTTATTTTCTGAAACCTGTGTGATCAGTCCTATCAGAGAATTTTAAAACTTCTACTATGTATTCAAAAAATTTTAGGGATGTTTTTGTTGGTTTATTCCTGACACTGCAAATTTTAGGTGGAATGAAGCTATATTTCTTCAGAATACTACTTTGAATTGAAATATTAACTAAATTTGGCAGTTTTCTGTATTAGTTTGCTGGGGCTACCATAACAAAGCACAACAGCAACAGAAATTTATTTTCTCACAATTTTGGAGGCCAGAGGTCTGAAAGATCAAGATCCAGGCAGGTTTGGTGTCTATTGAGGCCTCCCGCCTTGGTTTGTAGATGGCTGCTTTCTCTGTGTCCTACATG
The DNA here is from genome assembly GCA_004024625.1 of Mellivora capensis. Taxonomy (NCBI): domain Eukaryota; kingdom Metazoa; phylum Chordata; class Mammalia; order Carnivora; family Mustelidae; genus Mellivora; species Mellivora capensis. The sequence continues at coordinate 28,636 of PISX010014550.1, forward strand.
GTCATTCCTCTGTGTTTTGTGTGTCCTAATTTCCTCTTCGTCCGAGGACACTAGTCATATTGGATTAGGGCTCACTTTAATGACACCACTGTAACTTTTTTAAAGGCCAAATGTCCAAAACTACATTTTGAGGTACTGGGAATTAGGGCTTAACTGTAAGAATTTTGAGGTTACACAGTTCAGCCCATAATACCTTCTTTACAGTAAAGTTTACGATTGATTTATCTCAATCTTACACAGGTAAGGTTCCATAATAGCTATTATTTTAGTAAAAATTTCTGCATGACTTAAAGCTTTCTATAGAGAAATCAGAGTCAGTTAATCTTAACCAATTAAAAGAAATGGATGTATCACAAAGTAATTGTCATAGAACTTTAGAGATGATTATTAAAATAAAATTTGGCAGTACTGGCAAGATACTACTATTTAATGCCTGTGTAGTTATTCCATAACTTTATGTCCAATTTAAAATAACACTAGCTAAGAAATAATTGGTCACTAAATTGGCATTGTTCTTAGGACTTTACAAATAATTTGATTAAGTTTCACAACACTCTATGAGGTATGTTACTTCTCTTCTTTTGAGAAAGATGAAGCATACAGAGGCTAAGCAATTAGTTATTCAGGTGGCAGCATACTGGGATTTGAACCCAGGTGGTCTGGCTCTAGATCCTCTGCTTAGAAGCACTGTGAGTTGTTCTTAATATTTTTTAAGATTTTATTTTTAAGTAATCTCTATACCCATTATGGGGCTTGAACTCACAATCTAGAGATCAAGAGTTTCACGCTTTACTGACTGACAGCCAGGTGCTCCTTAAAGAGCATTTTAAAATATAGAACACTCAGTTCACTTAATCTTACTCTCCCTATGTTAGAATTTGGGTTTTTATTGTTAGTGATCTGTGAATAGAAGTTTTCCTACAAAATTTTCACTGGTGAGGTAAAACATTGTGGTAGTTCAAATGTAGGAGATTAATTTTTTTATATGCATTGTTACTATTCATTTTTCCTAAGGTATTTTTTTAAGGGATCTTTTGTGCTTACAATAAATATTTAAGATTCATAGAGAACTAATGCTGTGGCCTTGCTAAAAAGAGTCGTTAATGGTATTTGTTATTTATATATTTTTAATTGTTTTCTGTTTGTTATTAGACAGTTATAGCTTTAATCACTAAGGTATATTGCTTGTTTTCAGGAGGTTAAGTGATGAAAAAAACCTTCCTCTTGACGGTAAACGGCAACGTTTCCATTCACCCCACCAAGAGCCAACTATAGTTAACCACATAGTGCCTTTATCAGGTGAAAGAAGATACTCAATGCCGCCATTGTTTCATACACACTATGTACCAGATATAGTCAGATGTGTTCCACCTTTTCGAGAAATACCATTTTTAGAACCTAGAGAAATCACACTGCCTGAGGCCAAAGATAAGGTAATAATAATGTAGATTTTAGTTTTTTACCTTTTGGGAAGTTAATATAATGTATTTAAAACACCAGAAATACCTAATGTTTTGGATTAAGTTGAATATGCCTTTTTGCTTTGTTTATTTAACACAGTTTTCTGTCTAAATTTGCTTTTTAAAATTTTTTGTTAGCTGTTCTTTTATGGAAGTGCAGCTTTCATGTCAGGAAATCAGATTTTTTCTGATTCATAAAAGTCTGGATTAGGGCTCAGAACATTCAATTTCTTAGTTTAGAGTACTCTGTTGTTACTTATTTTTATTATAGAGAGATACATTTTCATATGGTTATTGTAATAAAGTGTCAAAAAGTATTTTCTTTTGGGATATTTGTGTTTTGAGGTTTTTGAATGTCAAAAATCAGAGTTCAGGAGTCACTGAGAAATGAATACATTCAGAGTGATATGACAAAGATTTATCTGAAATATTATTTGTGAAGAGTATTTCAAATAAATGAAATTAAGCTGTTTAATAATTAAAAAAAATAACATTATCAGCACTGGGGAACCATGTGTTATTTAAACACTAATATTAGAAGCAAATCCAGCCCCCCCACCAAAAAAAAAATCTAGGTAATTTGTAAGTTTATAACATAAATATCTGCATTCTCTTAGCTTGTCTATGGCTTATATTTGCTATTTTTGCACTTTCAAAGCTGCTCCATTTTTAAGAAATATGACATTTGTAGGCTGAGGAGAATGATCCTGAAAAGTATAGTGACTTTGTTTTACTCATCTTTGGGTTCCTAGCAACCAGCATAGGTCTGGAATATAGTAAGTGTGCAAAAAATGTTGGGTCAAAAAGGAACGCTTGCTTCATTCTTCAGTTGTGCTGCTTTTTGTTCCTTTATCATTGTTTTTTTCTTTGAGAGAACTATCATGAAATTCACTCTTTTTAGGTGTATGATTCAATGATTTTTAGTATATTCGCAAATTTCTACAACCATCACCACTGTCTAATTTTAGTATGTTTTCATCATCCCCAGAAGAAGTCTTATACCTAGTAGCAGTCCCTTCCCCATCCCTTACCTTCTCACCCTACCTGCCTGACTTTGGAAACCACCAATTGATTTTTTTTATCTCTGGATTTACTTATTCTGGACATTTCATGTAAATGGAATCATACATTATGTTGTCTTGCTTTTTTCACTGAGCATATTTTCAAGGTTCTGCATGTGGCATGTGTCAGTTCTTTGTCTCTTTTTATAGTTAAATAATATTCCATTGTATTGATATAGCCTGTTTTGTTTATACATTCATCAGTTGATCAACTTTGGGGCTGTTTCTACTCTTTGACTATTCTGAATAATGCCACTAATGCCACTAATAATGCCACTATGAAAATCTGTGTACAAGTTTTTGTGTGGACATATTTTCATTTCCCTTGGGTATACACCTAGAAGTGAATTTGGGTTATGTGGTAACTCTATGTATAACTTTTTGAGGAACTGCCAAAGTGTTTTCTAAAGTGGTTACACCATTTTACTTTCTCACCAACAGTGCATAAGTGTTCCAATTTCTCTGCATCCTTGCCAGCATTCATTGTTGTCTGTCTTTTTGATTATAGCTATCCTGGTGGGTATGAAAGGGTATCTCATTGGGATTTTGATTTCCATTTTGCTAATGACTAATGATGTTGGTCATCTTTTCATTTGCATATTGGCCATAAGATACATTTGTGTATCTTCTTTGAGTAACTGTCTATTCAGATATTTTGCCCATTTTTAATTGTGTTTTTTATTTTTTATTGTTGAGTTGTAACGAGTCCTTTATATATTCTTAGTATTAGACCTTTATCAGGGATGTGATTTGCAGATGTATTCTCCCATTCTTTTGTTTGTCTTTTTCCTTTCTTGTTGGTGTCCTTCAAAACACAAAAGCTTTTCATTTTAATGAAGTCCAATTTATCTGTTTTTCTTTGGTTGCTGAGCATTGGTGTTGTATATAGGAAACCATTGCCTGATCCAGTGTCACAAAGATAAATGTCTGTGTCTTATTCTAAGAGTTTTATAGTTTAGCTCTTAGATTTAGGTCTTTGGTCCATTTTGACTTAATTTTTATATGATACGAAGTAGGCGTCCAGCTTCATTCTTTTGCTTAGTCCATTTGTCCCAGCACTACTTATTAAAAAGATTCTGTCATTCTTTTGTTATTATAAAGTAGGAAAGCAGTTAGGCAAAACCAGGAGGAGAGAGGAAGAGGCAAAATAAAATGGAAAAGACTACTTGAGAAGTTTTGGTACTGTTTCTTCCCCTATCCCCAATCCCCCATTCTTTCTCCTTTCTTTGCTTTTTCATTTTAAAGAAACTCTTGTAATGCTATGATATGAAAGCCTGTGCTATCAATCAAATCAGACCAATTCTTTGAGTGAATGTATAAGAATCTTTTACTATATGTGGGTTTTTAATGTATGTATGCAGGCTCATTTTTTATGAAATTTATAAGTATTGAAGCTTTCTGTATTTTTGCATGTATTTATATGTTTAATAGTTAACTATTAGAACTAACTAAATAACTGCTAGTTCTGCATATAGACTAAATATATGTTGTTTTAGTAAATTTAATAACATAACTTATATTAGTATATATCATCTAGTATGGTTCCATATCATTTAACTTTTTCTTTGCTTGATAGCATAGGAAAAAATTCTCTTAAATCTTATGTTTTTTGGAGTAAGCATTTATTTCAGAAAAGTAAAGATACATTTTGTTGTTAAGCCAATTTCTTTGAGTGCTACTCTCTACTTGCTTAGTTGTAGGAAAAAGAAGGCAAGCAATTAGTTCTGTGTTCATTCTTTAAGTGAACACTTTTAAAGAAAACTAACATTTATTGATGTCTTTTCTCTTCTAGGCATTCTACATATGTTATGTCATTTAGTCTTTTCAACAACCCCATGACATGGATATTATCCTAATTTTACTGAGGCTCAGAAAGCTAAATAACTTGCTCAAGGTCACAGCTAGTAAGTGACACAACCGAGATTTGACCCTTGTCTCTGATAATACAAAGAGAAGGAACCTAAGGTGCTTAAAATCAGGGTTAGGGAGATGACATTCTTAGAACTGACTATAACACCAGGTAATCTGTGACGGTAATAGCTAATATTAATAAGTATCTTTTTTTGCCAGCAGTATGCTCAATGATTTGTATTGTTTACCTCTGTTTACCTCTGCTACAGCGTGAAGTGAATGGGAGCTTCAGTGTGAGATAAAAATGGGGTAGTGATTTTGGGCCTTGAATGCACAGTAGAATGCCGTAGAAGTTTTTTGAGTAGAGGAATAGCACAATCAGATTGGCATTTTGGAGAAGATAGTTTTTGTGGTATAGTGGAGTTGAGCTTGGAATAAGGAGGCCCTGGAAGATGGATGATTATTACCTTGAAGGCTATTAAATTCATTCAGATGAGATGTGCTGAAGCTTTCAATTATGGCATAGGGTAGTGAGAAAGATGTGAGAGACCATGAATAAGGACAATTGGTAGAATTTGTGGAATCATTGAATATAGGGAAGAGAGAGAGGGGCATTTATGACTCCAATGATTTGATTTTGGACCACTAACAGAGATAAGGGATACAGATTTGGGGTATATAAATTAATTGAGGGACTAGTCAAGAACTATTTGGAACTATGGTGAGCTTTGTAATTTTTGTGCTCTTGAGGAAGCTTGTATTCTACATATTGCACACTAAGAATATAGGGCTATGGGAAAATAGAGCTGGAGTAGGCTACTCAAAACCTAAACAATTTTGTAACCAGAACACTATCAAGAGTAATAATTGATACCTTGGGAAATAACTTGGTCAGACCGGGTAGGCTGGATGCTGCTGCAGGGTATATTAAAAATGTGCGAAATTAGAGTTGAGATATTGCCTTGTGATGGACATTGAGACAAGGCAGTTAAAAGTGGAGCTCTGAGTCAGTGAGGCTGCTTGTTAGTAGACACAGAAGGAAATACATCAGCAGAGAGCTGTTTGAGGCTGACAGGATGCTTTATTGAGTGGGAACGGTCAATTTAGTGGGAACCCAAATAGGTGGGAACTTATTTTTAGTTGTGTTAGATCTGTAAGGACTCCTTCTACCTGTGCAGCAGCCAAACTAAATAATTCTTTTTTTTTCCTCATGGTTATGATGTATAATTTGAGCTCCATGTACAAATTAACTCAACAGACATGTTGAATTGATACCGTTCACCTACTTACCAGTTGTCTGTAAGCTAATTGGTATTGTAGAAAAATATGTTGTAGTTGAATTGGGAGTATATATTTCAGAAGCAAAGCAGGGACAGAGATAGGAATCCAGAAGTCACCTGTAATAAAAGTAACAATTGAAACACTTGTGCATAGAGATTCTGTTTTTATTTATTATTCAGCAAATACTTGTGACTGCTGTTATCTGTATGCTACAATGTTATATCACAGTGTTGTGCTAAATATACATGATCACAGTCTCTTTACCATATACATACACTGTAGTGAGAGAATAGTCATTCAAGTATATTTGTAAGTGCAGTGAAGGAAAATTGCAATGCTGAGAGAATGTTTTTGAGGTCAGGGATGGTCCTGTTTTGGCTGGTAATGTTTTAGCTGAGATCTGAAGGATGAGTAGGGGTTAACTAGTGAAAGTGTGGTGGGGTTGGAGAGAATGCTTCAGAGAGAAGGAACAGTATCTTCGAGATTCCTACTATAGAGGGGAACATGGAGTAAGCAAGGAACTGAAAGAAGGGCCAAGGTGGCTGGAGTTTGGTTGATTAGGGGAAAGTGGCTGAAGTGTGGTAGGGGAAGTGGGGAGAGAGCCAAAGACTAGTATGTTATTTTGGTGTTCAGCCTAAGAGTAGTGGTAAACTGCAGAATTGCCTGTGGTTGAGAATAACTAGATTAGATAGAGAATAAGGTACTGAGGATTACTTCTAAGTTTTAGGCTTCTACGTGGATTCACGGTAGGATCATTCACTGAGGTGGAACAAAAGGGAGGAGCAGCAATATTTATGTGTGTTTGTGTTTAATAGGAATTGGAGGATAAGCAGGGGCCTCATGAAGTCTGGACATGTCTTTATCGTGCATTTGAAACATCAATTTAGATATTAGAGATGAAAGTTTTATATTATAGATCTGGAATTCACAGCAAGGGTACTGAGCAGCAATGTACGTTTAGTAATCATTGGCATATAGATGGTAATTGAAGCCAGGAGGGTGGATATGATTGTTCAGGGAGAAAAAAGAGCCTGGATTCAAGACTAAAATAGTTTGTGGAAAGAATGGGAAAGCAGAAATGGAAATTAAAAGCATATATACAACTGTTTTTGGGAAGTTTTGCTGTAAAGGGGAGGAGCTAAAGATTTGAAATTAGAACAAAGATTTAAAAAAAAATTTTTTTAAGTTTGAAGAAACTTCAACCACATATAAATGTTTGTGGGGAAGATTTAGTGGAGAGAGAGGAGACTAACTACTCTGCAAACAAAAGAACAATCATAATAAGATTCCTCAGAAGGTAGAAGGGGCATGGATCCTGCTTATAGGTAGAGTAATTGGCTTTAGGTAAGAGAAAAGCTTTTTGGAATTGGAGGATAGAAAGGGAGGATTGGTATAGATAACGAGGAAGTTTGTAGGTATGATATGAAGAAGTTAATGTGGCGTTCCCATAGTTGAGTGGCTTCCCCTGTTTTCTTTCTGAGTTATTGTGCAAGGTCATCTATTACGACTGGGGAGAATGAAGTGGGATGTCCAAGGTTTGAGAATGGCGGAGGTTTGAAATAGCATTGGCTGAGTGCAGGAAATCAAGCTGTGACCAGAGAAATAGAATGGAGGACTTGAAACAGTACTTGCTATACAGTGTAGATGACTGACTGATCTAAGATTGGTAATAATAAATTTATTGTAATTAATATTATATCAGTCAACTGGTTCAGCCAGCTCCAAGGAAAGATTTTGTTAGTAAAAGCTTTAATTACTTTGAAACTTCATATTCTTCCTTTTGAAACCGAAAGATTTAAGATTCATTTAAAATGAATACCCTCTGAGTTTACTTTTTTCCTCCATTTAAAAATCTTTTGTCGGTTTTTCAAGTTGCTGTGTTAACAAACAACTCTTTAAGTAAGATATCTGAATTACCTTTCTGAATTAACTTTTATTTCACTCTAGCTTTTAGGTGAGTATATGGTTGCCTGGACAAAAAAGAGGCTGTAGAGGAATCAAGAGTTAATCAAGCTCCTGAATTCTATCTATTATAACTGTTCTTTGGAAATTCTGATTAGTTTGAAGATACTATGTGAATTGAAGTAATTGATTTTGAAGTTTTAGTTGAGACGAGGTTAGGCTGAGGTTTTCTTGGTATTGATTGTAAAATAAAAAGATGATTATGAATGATTACTCAAGTTATCTTGTATAATGTTAAATTTTGGAAAGAGAAAATTTTATGAATCCTCTTGGCACCCTTGGAGTAACAGTTTAGGGACAGTTATAGATCTCTTAGAGGCTCTATCTTTAAAAAAATTTTTTTTAAAGTTTCATTATTTTACTTATTTAGAAACAAATTTAAAAAGGGGATAAAATGTTTGTAAAGTGCTAGCTCACTGAATTTCAAATACAGTTGGCCCTTGAACATCACAGTGATGAGGGGATCCAGCCTCTGATGCAATTGAAAATCTTCGTATAGTTTTTGACACCCCAAAAAACTTCTCTAATAGCCTGCTGTATGTTATGTGTTTTATGTACTGTATTCTTATAATAAAGTAAGCTGGACAACAAATGTTAAAATCATACGAAAGAAAATACGCTTATAGTACTATACTGTATTCACTGAAAACAGTCTAAGTGGACCTGTGCATTTCAAACCTGTGTTGTTCAAAGGTTAACTGTAGTTAAAATGTGTATGCCCACATCTACCTACCTCCTTTTTTTCCAGCTTTATTGAAGTGTGAATGACAAAAATTATATATATTTACGGTATATACTATAATGTCTATAAATTGTGAAAGAATACCATAATCAAGCTAATGTCCTTCACCTCACTCAGTTACCATATTTTTTTGTGGTGAGAATAACTAAAATCTACTCTTAGCTAATTTCAAGTATATATAATGCATTATTATTAGTCAAAGTCAACATATACATTGTATTTCTGGAACTATCTTAGAACTGCAAGTTTGTATGCTTTGACCAACATCACCCCATTTCCCCCTTACCTCCCAGCTCTTGATAATTACCATTCTACTCTCTACTTATTTATTTGACTTTTTAAGATTTAAGATAAGTGAGATCATGCAATATTTTTATGTCTAGTTTATTTTATTTAGCTTAATGTCTTCTAGGTTTATCCATGTTGCAAATGGCAGAATTTCCTTCTTTGTAGGGCCAAATAATATTTCATCGTATATGTATATGTGTGGGTATGTATGTATATTGTGCATGTGTATATGAATGTGTATGGGTGTTTATATGTATATATACAACATTTTCTTTATCCATTTATCCACTGACAGACATTTAGGATGTTTCCATATCTTGGCTACTGTGTTTATTTTTTAATTTTTAATTTTTTTAAAAGATTTTATTTATTTATTTGTCAGAGAGAGAGTACAAGCAGGGGGAGAGGTAGGGAGAGGGAAAAGCAGGCTGTCCACTTATCAGGGAGCCCAGAGTGGGACTTGATCCCAGGACCCCGGGATCATACCTGAGCTGAAGGCAGACGATTAACAGATTGAGCCACCCAGGTATCCCTGGCTACTGTGTTTAATGCTGCAGTGAAAATGGAAGTGCAGATACTGCTTTGAGATAGTGATCTTATTTCTTTTGAGTATATACCCAGAAGTGGAATTGCTGGATCATATGGTAGTTCTATTTTTAATTTTTTGAGGAGCCTCCATATTACTGTTTTCCAATGTGATTGTAATATGTGTTTATGTAATATGTAATATGTGAATGTAAAATTTACATTTTCACTGACAGTGTATAAGGGTTTCCTTTTCCTCCGTATTGTTGTCAATACTTGTTACCTTTAACTTTTTGATAATAGAATTTTAGCAAGGGTAAGATGATACCTCATTGTGGATTTTATTTGCATTTTCCTGATGTTAAACATCTTTTCAGGTACTTGTTGGCATTTGTGTATCTTCTTCAGAAGAATGTTTGTTCAGGTCCTTTGCACATTTTTAAATTGAATGCTGTTGAGTCATATGAGTTTCTTAGATATTTTGGATATTAACTCCTTATTGGGTCTGTTGTTTGCGAATATACTCTCCCATTCTGTAGGTTCCTTTTTCAATTTGTCGACTGTTTCTTTAGCTGTGCAGAATTTTTTTAGTTAGATATAGTCCCACTGGTTGATTGTAGCTTTTCTTGCCTGTGGTTTTAGTGTCAGGTCTGAAAAATCATTGCAAGACCACGGTCAAGGAGCTTTTACCTTACGCTTTCCTAAAGAGTTCTACAGTTTCAGGTCTTACTTTTAAATCTTTAAACCACTTTGGGTTGATTTTTTTGTATCATGTAAGATAAGGGTCCAGTTTCATTCTTTTGCATGTAGATACCCAGTTTGCCCAACACTGTTGAAGAATATCCTTTTTGTGTAGTCTCTCCCATTGTGTAGTTTTGGCACCTTTGTCAAAGATAAGTTAACTGTGTATATACGCAGGTTTATTTCTGGGCTCTGTAGTGGTTTGTGTGTCTGTTTTTATGCCTGTACCATACTATTTTGATTACCATAGTTTTGTAATATAATTTGAAGTCAGGCGTGTGATGCTTCCTTTGTTGTTCTTGCTCAAGATTGCTATAGCTTTTCTGGGTTATTTGTGATTCTATAGGACTTTTACCAATGCTGCTTCTGTGACAAATGCCATTGGCGTTTTCATAGGGATTGCATTAAATCTATAGATTGATTTGGACTTTTTAACAATTTTAATTCTTCCAATCCATGAATGCGGGATACTTTTTGTTTTATTTATTCATTTGACAGACAGAGATCACAAGCAGGCAGAGAGACAGGAGGAAGCAGGCTCCCTGTCAAGCAGAGAGCCCAACACGGGACTCGATCCCAAGACCCTGAGATCATGACCTGAGCCGAAGGCAGAGGCTTAATCCACTGAGCCACCCAGGCGTCCCGATAGCTTTTGTTTTATTTGTTGTCTTGAATTTCATTTTTTTGTCAATATTTTATAGTTTTCATTATAGAGGTCTTTCACCTCCTTGTTTCACCTCCTTGTTTAAATTTATTCCTACGGCTCTATCTTTATAATGTATGTGTCAGAAAAGTTTGAAAGGTACTAAGGTGTATTTTTCTGTAGAAAATCTAGGCTAGGACTCTGCAGAACAGGTCCTTGAGTGAAAGATTGTTTTGTTTTTTCCATTCTCCTTTTATTTCTTGGTCAAGTTTGGTAATAATACATGCCTAAAAGCCAGACTTAAGGGAAAGAAATCAGTAATTCAAACAGCTTAATCAGTGTGCCATTTTATAAATTAAGAAGACTCTGCTCCACACAAAACATAATAATTTAACACACTAACAAGGAGTGTGTTGTTTTCGGCATGGCATTTTCCTGATTCTGTTTTATTTTAGCTAATTTTAAGAGAAAGGGAATTTAGCATCAATAATGAATTTAAACTTATTGCATTTCTAGCTTTATTTTTCCAGAGTTATGTATATAACAAAGATTATGGCAATCTTTGTTGCCTGAAGAGAGAGAGCAGGAGAGAGCCTGAGGAATTGCCAGTTTTTGTTGAAATGTTATGAATTCATAACTAGTGTTTTCTGTACCATATTTAATTTTATTGGCTCTTGTCTTTGAAAGTTCCTTACAGAGTTATGTTTGTTGTTTCAGGTAGCACTTACATTTAGTAAAAAACCTGTTACTGTTTTCATATAGTATGTGATCAGGTCTTGGTAATCCTAGGTGAAAGATTTTTTTCACTTCCTTTTATGTGGGGACCCAGCTAGCACAGACAGTTTGTAGAAGCTGCTGGTGACATGTAAAAGTTATACCTTAAGCTTTATTTATGGACACATTTTAAAACTTTTCTGAATCTCAAATTATACATGTCCTTGATCGCTCGTGTTGACCTAAGACAGAAACGTCATTGGTAATTTCTTTGAGCCTGACTTTGAAGACAGGTTATAATATTTTTTAGGAAAAAAAGAATATTTGTATTTGGAAGAAACATTTATTTTAGTATTTTGTATGGAGGTGAGACTTTTGTACAGTTTTGAACAGATGCAACTTTTACTTATAGTGAGAAAGAGATATCTTCTACAGGTACTTTTAAATTAAAGTAATAGACCTTGGGAGGCAGCCTAAACAGGTAGTATTGTAGACACTGAAACAACTATAAGAATAATCTATTTTATGAATACTTGTTGGAGTAATTTTTTAAACCAATATGATGAAATATATACTTCTGAGTGAAACAAAAGCAATTAAAAGTTCCTGAAGTGCCATTACTCATAGTCACCTTGGTATTACATACATGATTTGAATATTTGATGACTGATATTCATTAGCCAAGGAGAATTCATACCATACATTCCGTCCCCCTCTGAATTATAAGAACATTGAGCCATCTTCTGAAATATTTCTCTAAATTTAAGTAGTAGAAGTCATATTTCAGCATTTTGTTTCATTTGTACTCTATATTCTCTATGGTGTCTGTTCTAGGATGCAGGAACATAATTTGATAATGTGAGTCCCTAAGTAAATAGCTAGATAGTGAGGAGAACTCTTTTGTATAGAAACCTGTTAGTTCTCCATTATAGCAGTACTTGAAAGAGAAGAAATGTTTCCATGAATGTAAAAAAAGGGAAAGGAGCAAGTATATAGAATTTTATATTTTTCACATAATCATAAATTTTTTGTATAGGAATGTTTCTATATGAATATCATTCGGATGAAAGAACTTCTTAAATATGAGCATTGTTATGAAGAAATTTCTTTTTGCTTCCCAAGAAAAGTAGTCATATGTAGGATAGTACCTACTATTAATTCTAGGATTGTATTGATCTGCCTAACTGATTCTCTAGATCATGGGGTTGGCAAAACTTTTTCTAAAAGGGCCAACTAGTAAATATTTTAGACATAATGGGGTATGTGGGGTCCCTCTGTTAAATATTCTTTTTTCTTTTCTCTCTTTTTGAAACAATGCCTAAAAAATATAAAAATTATTTTGTTACTGCCTCTGCAGAACAGTCCAGGGACAATATTTGGCTTACAGGCCGTAGTTTGCCAGTTCTGCAAATGAATAAAACTCAAGTTCAAGTGTTATTTAAAATTTTATATTAACCACTTTACTGGCAACTTCTTTCAAAACTTTTATAAACTTGGATGCTTTTAAAAAGGTTTTTATGGAAAATATCAAATATATGCAAAAATATATGGTGACATAAATCTTCATATCACTGAGCTTTGAAAACTACCAACATAACTACGAATTTTATTTCATCCATATCTGTCTCCCTCATTAGTGTGAAGTACATGAAAGGTATATTATAGTCACAAATATTTCAGCATTTTTTGTTATCTTTTTAATCTATCCTTGTGCTTATGCCATACTTTTCTTGTTTACTGTAACCGTTATAGTAAATAAGTCTTAAAGTCTTGTAAGGCAAATTCTCCAACTTTTTTCTTCCTTTTTTTTTTTTGGCTATTCTTGGTCTTTTGTCTTTCAAATAAAATTTAAAGTTACTTTCTCAACTTGTAGAAACCTCCTGGGTATTTTAGTTTGTTTTGATGGTATTGACTCTAATTTCAGGATCATTAACATCTTAACAATAGTTACCTGATCCTTGAACATGGTATAGCTCTCCATTTATTTAGATTTTTGATTTCCCACATCAGTACTTAATAATTTTAAGTATACAAATTTTATATATCTTTTGTAAATAATTTCTAAATACTTACTCTTTTTTGCTGCCTTTGATAAGTTTTTAAAAATGTAGATTTCCAAATTTTTTTGGTAGTACTAGTATATATACTTTATAGTCACTTATCTTTTTGGAAAATTAAAACAAGAGAAAGAGCTTTGGCTTGATATATTATGTTAAAATTTCGAGTAGTTTTGTGGACAGATCTTTCAGGTGTGCTTTATTATCTGTAGGAGTGTTACTGTATTCTCAGTTTTCTTATAAAAACTGTATGAAGGGTGCCTGGGTGGCTCAGATGGTTGGGCATCTGCCTTGGGCTCAGGTCATGTTCTCCTGCTCCTGGGATTGAGCCTCATGTTGGGCTCCCAGCTTAGCAGGGAGTCTGCTGCTCCTTTTCAGGCTGCTTCTCCCCCTGCTCAAGCTCTCTCTCTGTATCTCTCTGTCTCAGATGAATAAATAAAATCTTTAAAAAATAAAGCAAGAGAAGAAAACAAACAAAAAAAACCCCCAAAAGACAAAAAATTGACAAAGAATTAACCAGAGTCCTTTTTAGGCATTATTTTTTTCTGTCCTCATTCTCACCTTTCTTTCTGAGATACCAAAATTTGCATTTAACAAATATAAATAAAAGTGAGGTGCCTTTTCCTGTACTAGTTTTAAATTAGAATGGTTGGACAGACTAGCTTTCCTAGATATATGGCTTTAGGAATCCTCTTGTCTAGTTATGTAGTATTCAGAAATACACTTTCTGAGACCTTTTCTCTCCTTTCTCTTAACTTTTATCTAGACTAGGATTTTTCAGCATTTTGGGTCAGATAAACTTTGCCATCAGGGATTATCCTATTCATTGTAGGCTATTTAGTGGCATCCTGGCCTCTCACTAGTAGATTCCAGTGACCACCCTGTGGCACATGTCTTCCCTCCAGTTATGATTAACTAAAAATGTTGCCAGACGTCGTCAGTTGCCCCTGGGAGTCAGAATCATTTTCATTCTGGACTGTGTTTTCTTTGTCCCTATGGCTCTCTACTGTTTAGTTTAGATTTCTCTTCCTGGTGGTTCCTGCTGGTGTGTTGCTCTAAGAAAGGAGCTTTCACTTTGTTTTGAGATTTCTGATCTTTCTGTGATCCTCTTGCATTTACCTATGAACTCTTGGGTATAGTCTATGCAGCTCTCCCCCAGTTTTGCTTGCTGTTCTACTCTGAATTGGATTCCTCAATTTGCGGAAAGGGTCAGAAAGTACTACCTCTAGGCAGTTTGATTTCTGGATGGTCTGGCTTTAGGACTGTCCAAAATCTTTTTCCTTTTTTTCTTCTTGATGGGTCTTGCTGTTATTGGTATTTGGTCCCAGTTGCTCATATTTTGGGGTTCATGGGTAATATGTAATCATTTGTATTTGTTAGCCCTGTTTTATTTTATTTTGGTTTGGTTTTATATGTTTGTTTTATTCTGGTTGCTCTATTTTTGGAAGGAGGGTTATTAAAAACTATTAAAATAGTAATGTTAAGTATATTAATATTGTTGTCAAAGGGATATTAAAAAATGATGTCTCTTTCATTGCCTAATTGCCCAGACTTCCTCTGCCTTCTTAAAATGTGTATTCTAAACATGACAAAAGAAAATGTTTTGTTTACTTATTTTTTGTCAGTCTATTTAAAAATTCATTTTTTTAATTAAAAAATTTGTTTCTAATGAAGTACAGTTGACATATAATAATATATTAGTTTTAGGTGTGCAATATAGTGATTTGACAATTATGTATGTTAGGAAATGCTCACCACATTAAGTATAATTATTCTGTCACAGTGTAAAGTTATATTATTATTATGTTCCCTATGTCCCACCTTTCAAACCTATAACGTAGTTATTCTGTAACAAAATTTGTATCTCTTAATTCTTTTCACCTATTTTGCCATTCCTCCATTCCCTCCTTTTGACAACCACCACTTTGTGTTTTCTTTGTGTATGAGTCTGTTTCTTTGTTTTGTCTATTTTAAGAAAACATTTTAAATGCTGGGTGAGAGTTGTGCTTGGTCATGGGGAATGCCTAGAGAGGGAGAGGTTGAAAATGCAAGAGAGAGATGGAAAAACTGATGGAAGTAATTGTGCCCTGGAAGGGACCAGGAGGCTTGGTACAAAAGTTTTGGTAGAGGTATTAACTTTGAACAGGGAAAGAGAACAGTTTGTCCGACAGAAGGGGTAAAGAGACGAGATTCATTCAGATGTGTTAGTTTGCAAAAAGTTTGCAGTTAGCAAGCTGAGGAATATTATATCTGCTATTTTCAATTTTCTTAGTAAATTTTATGTAAAGTTATTTGCTAAAGAGAATAAGGTAAGTATAGGGGACTTGAGGAAAGAAGTAAAGATTTTAGAAGGATGATGATGAAAAATGAAACCATACCTCTAACCTGAGTGATCCTAAGGACCAGCCTTAGGCTAGGCTTTGAAATATAAAGTTGAAAGATACCAGTGTTGTGATTTAAACATTTTTTTCAGTTTTATGTTCTGATGTAAGAGCTAAGGATTTTTCAGGACAGGTGTTAGACTGAGCATGACAAGGGAATAATGTTAAAGCATGATAAAGTGGTTCAAGGGATGCACTTTGTGATACAGACTGGATAGGGAAGCAAATTATACCATTCAGGTGCTAATGAGCTGGGAAAAAGGGGAGGGTTCAGTGGACTCCAGGTCTTGTGTGGTTCTGGAGCAGGTATGAGGGGAGTAAGAAAGTAAGAACTGAACAGGAGATTGAAGCCAAGATAGTATATTGGAATTTAAAATATCAGTGGTCTTTTCTTTTTCATTGTAAAGGCCATGTTATGACTTGTGGGAGTGATGCTGTTGAAAAATATTGAAGTAAGAGAAGTTCAGAAATGGTGGGAGTATGTTGAGATATGTAGCCCATTGTAGATGAGGAAATTAGCTGTGATGATGGTTGAGAGTTGGGTTGTAGGGGAGTGTGAACCAGATAGGTAGATGAGCAAGATCTCTATCCATAGATGGCAACAAGAAGACAGGGTTCGGGCCAGTATTGTAAAAATGGGGAAAGAGGGTGGTTTGCATGGGCAAGGACAACCAGGGGCTTTTCTTCTAAAAGTTTGTTAATATTTATTATTGGTGATATGAATATTGGGTTGGGCAAACTTCTTTTTTAAAGGGACAGATAGTAACTATTTCAGACTTTGCCACTCATATGTTTCTGTTGCATATCTTGTTTGTTTTTATGACCTTTTAAAAATACAAAAACCATTCTTAGCTCATGTGCCTTCCCAAAACAGGCAGCAAGTGAAGATTGTAGTTTGCTGTGCCATGGGTTATAATTAAGAATTTTCTGTGACCAACTGTACTTTTCTGTGATTTATCAATGATACTTTGGAAAAGTTAGTAACTATATCAGTTTTTAAGTAACTATTGAGTGACAGTAGTTTTGGAAAGTGTTAAGGAGATAATACTCATTTTTAAAATACTGCTGGTAGTGTTGTTTTATACTTCTTAGTATGATAATTACTTTATATTTCTGAACAAAATTTTTGCTTTTTTTGCGGTGGATTCAAGTTGAGTCAGCAGATACTGGAGTTATTTGAAGCATGTCAGCAGCAAGTAAGTGATTTAAAGAAGAAAGAACTGTGTCGAACACAGCTACAGAGAGAAATTCAGCTGTTATTTCCACGTATGTTTCCCTATTTTGCATGCCCTTTGTATATGCATTCCTACTTTAAATTTTAAATAATATCTTATAATTCCATTCTGTTTCTCTAGAAAGCAGACTTTTTTTGGTTGGGTCCTCTTTAAATGGATTTGGTACCCGGAGCAGTGATGGTGATTTATGCTTAGTTGTTAAAGAAGAACCAGTAAGTAATGAAACATTTATTGCAATTGTTCTTTTCATGTTAAATCATTCAAGAAGTTTCATATAAAAATTATTGAAGAGGGATACCTTGGTTGGCTCAGTTGGTTAAGCATCTGACTTTTGATCTCAGCTCAGGTCTTGGTCTTTAGGGTCGTGAGTTTGAGGCCCACTTTGGGCTCCGTGCTGGGTATGGATCTATTTTTTTTTTTAAATAATAGAAGGAAAAATTTTGTTTTGTTTTAATTAGTTCTTTGGATTCTCTGTTCATGGTAATTAAAGGAAAGCCAGGAAATGCTGCTTTTTCTTTTAAGGTGTGTGCACATGCACAAATACACATAACAGATTTTAGCATTAATTTATTTTTAAGTTGTTGAAGCAAGGTGGCTTCACTGTGTTTGCTCTGCCTCTGTTTTGAAATGTCATTGGATTGGATATGTTGCCAGGATACAACAAGAAGAGTATGTGTCAGTATTATTTTGATATACTTCCTTTCCATTTGAATTATCAGTGATTCTATTTTTAATCTTTCTTTACCCTTTGAAAATGCTATGGGGTTTGGAGTTCTTATTTTGGGAATACAAAAAGGGATTACACTGACTGACTTTTAAAAAAAGACTGTTGTGATTGAATATATTTTTCTGTGATATTTTGGGTTTGTTTCTTTTTATTTTTGTTTAGCAACCAAATTTTGTTATTTAGTTTTATATTTGAATTTCCTATTAATTGATACTCTTGTTTGTCCTTAGTACCACAGCAGTTGGTATTCACTAAGCTAACTTGAAGCAATCTCTTTAATATGCTGAAGTTTCTTCTGAATTACCAAAGATTAATTTAACTATAGTTTTAATATGCCTTATGTCATGCCACCTCTTTGAAAATAAGAAAAAATCTACTGAATCATAGTAGTATGTATCTTTATTATTTTTATTATTTCATTAACAAAATTGGCTTCTAGTTACTACAAATCAGAAAGAGATTTATTTATTCCAGGAAAGAAACTGACACATTTCTAGGCTTTGAAATCACGTAAAGGAAAACTTTGAAAAAAAGCTTCAGAAATAATA
This sequence comes from Mellivora capensis, assembly GCA_004024625.1. Taxonomy (NCBI): domain Eukaryota; kingdom Metazoa; phylum Chordata; class Mammalia; order Carnivora; family Mustelidae; genus Mellivora; species Mellivora capensis. The sequence goes on from PISX010014550.1 coordinate 46,852, forward strand.
AACATAGTGAAGAATACTAGAGTTTTAATTAAATCTTTCTCTCAGAGTTAGACTCTACTCAACCACATCTCACTAATCCTCTTTTGTTCATATGTTTGAATCATGTTCAAACATATGAAGTGAGTGAGATACCATAGATTTGAACCTTATCCTTAAGAAGCTCATACTCTAGGGAAATGTAACAAGTTATAGAAAGTTAAAATTCTGTTTTTTTTTTTTTTCCTTTCTTTCCTTTTTTTTTTTTTTTTTAAATTTGAAGATTTTATTTGAGAAAGAGAGAGAGAGGCATCAGGAGTAGGGGGCAGGGGTAAAGGGAGAAGGAGAAGCAGATTCTTTGCTGAGCATGGAGCCTGGTATGGGGCTTAGTCCCAGGAACCCAAGATCATGACTTGAGCTGAAGGCTGATGCTTCACTGATTCAGGCACCCAGGTGCCCTCTCTTTTTCTAGGAGAAGATTGTTTTATGTACATTTATACTAAAGTTTAAAAAAATGACAAATAAGGCTGTTTTAATATTTTTAAAATTTTGCCTTAAGTTTATAATTAGGAATTGATTTAGGAATGTTGATGTGAAAGACAGCATATAAGTTGACATTTTCTCTAATTAATTAATTATATATTGAAAAGAAAGGTCTACTGTGATTTCTTTTTGATGAGAAACATTTAGAAAATAAAATACTAAATTTAGAAAGATAATGAAAAAACACTTTATTTTTAACTTTTCAGTGTTTTTTTCAGGTAAATCAGAAGACTGAAGCACGGCACATACTCACCTTAGTCCATAAACACTTCTGTACTAGACTTTGTAAGTCTCATATGCCTCAAGTTCTTATGTCATCTGACATAATTATTTAATATGTCTCTCACTTTATTTTCTGGTAAGAATTATCTGGTCACGATAGGTGTAATATGGATCCTTTTTTTCAAATGAATTCTTTTTAACTCTTGATTAGAAAGATAACAATTCTTTATTGAGTTTACTTGTAAGATAATCCCACAGCATGCACTGGGAATTTAAGTATATATAAGTTTCAGTTCTTTTTCTATTCAATAGGGAAAGCCAAAACATGAATATGAATAGCTGTAGTGCAAAGTACCTGTGAAAAACCAAAAGAGTGATAGATAAAGTATTCATGTGGGGAAGTGAGAATTTGAGCTGTTTTGCGGTGACATGCAGTTTATGACATCACATTTTAAAAATAGGATCACTGAGCGTGAAGCCCATAAATGAATTACTCCAACAAAAACCAAAATTATTGACATAGGCCATTTTATTATAAGATTTTTTTCTAGATTAAGTGAGCTAAGCAGATTTTAATCCACATGTTAAGCCATCTCAAATAATTTATTTTAAATTTCCATGGAATATTGTGGACAGTGGAAGTCACTGTACGTATGTGATGTTGGAAAGGGCTGTGTCCATTTATTCAACAGATACTACTATGTGTCAGGCTTTGACCTGGAAAATACAAAGTAAAGTGACCAGTTACTACCCTGGATAAGTTCTGTTTTTGGTGAGAAATAAATCAAGTGATTTATTTTAGTGGACTGAAGTTTTCACATTTGTAAAATAAAGGAGTAATTCATACCTTAAATGGATTTTCCATAGCTTTTATTAGAATAATCTAAAACATGTTTTATATCTAAATAATATAAATAATAATATATATAAATTATATTATTTATATATTTATTTTATTTATTTATATATAATATATTTAAATATATCCAATAAAATATAAATATATTTATATTATATATTATATATAATCTTATTTATATATTAAATAATATTAAATTAAACATTAATTAATCAAATTAATTAAATTTCAAATTTCAAATTAAAATTAATTGGATTCATTAAAAATTAAATTTTAAAGTAAATTAAATATGAATTAAATAATATTAAATAATACGTATTATTTATATAATATATAATATACATACTATAATATATAATATATAAATTATATAATATAATTTATATTATAAATAAAAATATATATAAAATATAAAAATAAATAATATAATCTAAATAATCTAAAACAATGTTAAAAACAGAAGGGACATTAGAAATCATCTAATTCATAGGTATTTTTGGTTGTTATTTTTCATACTTAAGGAGAATGATGATCAGTGGGTTTAGTAATTTGCCTGAGGAGCATAATTCGTTTGTTGCTGCCAGAACCTGTACGTGGAACTTGGGACTTTTAACTCATAATCTTATTTTTCGTTGAACCTCATTTAATTCCTGCATACAAATTGTATTTGAACCTTGACACATTTTATGATTTTGGTGGTAAAAGCATTGTAGCAGTAAAGTTTTTCACTTTTAAGTCTGGTATTATGGTTTTCTTTAGTTACAGCATTAGGAAATCTTTCCTTTGGGAAAAGTTAGCTGTTTGTTTTTTAAAAAATAATTTTCTACAGCTTCCTAATTTCATATAATAGACCTATATTATTAAAAAATTATGAAGTTTGATGGAATAAAAATATGAATACATGTATTCTTCCACTTCGAGATCATACTTATTTAAATGTATCACTTACTCCATGTATCATGTTGTAGGCCTTTCCCATTAAAGACTGTTTATAAATAGAATTTTTATGGCTGCCATAATACTTTGCCTTGTGCTATACCAGAATTTATCACCTTAATTTATTAATAAGTTATAAATTTTAATAAATCAATAATTTATTTAATTTATAATTAATTATCTTAATAATAATTATTAATAAAAATTAAAATCAATAATTAATAATTTAAAAATGCTAGTCTATGTGTTTTTCATGTTTATAATGCTGTGATGAATTTCTTTATGAATATTATTAGATATTAGATGACATTTCTGAATTTAAATATAAATTCCTGTAAATGGTATTGGAAATATCAGTCTTAAAAGAATGCGATAGCGTCCTTCCTTTGCTTTGTTATCAAAGACTTTTACATTGTTTTGGTTTAGTAATATACCATTTTTTAAAAATGTACATTGGAACACTATGAATTTGAAAAACATTTACAGGTACTCACATTATCTTTTATCCTTCAGCTGGCTACATTGAGAGACCTCAGCTGATTCGAGCAAAAGTGCCAATTGTGAAGTTCAGGGATAAAGTCAGGTAAATAACTGAATTTTTGTTTTTCAGTTGCTTTAGATCATTTTTAGATGTTCTTTTAATGTAAATAATTAAGAAATATATGCTACAGTGTAATGGCTTATCTTTATCAGTTTTTAGAACTGCTTGATTTGGTCTTTGAGATTTTTTTTGGAATAGTCTGAGCAATTTTTTATGCTTAACTGTACTTAGTTATTTTGCTTGACATTTCGAGTGTTTGAAACTATCCGTTTAAAAATATATATATATATTTTTACATTTCACATTTTTAAATGATCTCTGGCCTTTTGGAAATGTAATCACTCTCCAAAACATATCTTTTTTTTTTTTTTAAAGATTTTATTTATTTATTTGCCAGACAGAGATCACAAGTAGGCAGAGAGGCAGGCAGAGAGAGAGAGAGGAGGAAGCAGGCTCCCTGCTAAAGCAGAGAGCCCGATGTGGGGCTCGATTCCAGACCCTGGGATCATGACCTGAGCCGAAGGCAGAGGCCTTAACCCACTGAGCCACCCAGGTGCCCCTTCAGAACATATCTTAATTGATGAAATTTGTTGTGTATTTCAAAATTTGATGTGTATTTCTATCAAGGGAGTTGTTGTAAATGTAATTACATCTGTCAGTACACTCTACCAGCCTAGGTTCTGAAATTCTGATTGGATTTCTAATTGGCATTGGGATTGGAATCTTTTATATAATATCTGAACATAAAATGTAAATAGATGTTGACTATTTCATTGGTTAAACAAGATGTGTTGTTTTCTAAAGAATAGATAGGATTGTGAATATTAGGTTTTCTAGTCCAGTTTTGTAAAAGTAATACTGAAATTCTTTACGTAAATATAAGTGCGAATATATACATGCTTGAACCTCATTATTCATGGATTCTTTATGAATTTGCCCACTTTATGAAATTTATTTTGTAACCCTCCAAATTAATACTTGGAGCACTATCATGGTTATTTGTAGACATGTGCAGAGTGGAGAAAATTCTGAGTCACTCAGTGCACAGGTTCCTAACTGAGGTTAAAGAATGTGACTCTGCCTTCTTGTTTCACCTTTTGTATTGTTAAATAATTATTCTTTTCACAGTCCAGTTCAGTGCCATGTTTTTTACATTTTGGTACTTTTTATGAGTGCCTTTGCTGTTTAAAATAGCCCCCTGGCATAGTGCTGAGTTACCGTCTATTGTTTATGTATATAAAGCTGTGATGTCTCTTATGGAGGAAGTACATGTATTAGATATGCTTTGTTCAGGCCTGAGTTACAGTGGGGTTGGCTATGAGTTCGTTGTCAGTAAACAAGTTGTCTTTAAATGGAAACACATAAAAAAGTTATGTTTTGATCAATTGATGAAAACTGAAGGCTTGTAGAAACCTAACCCTTTATATCCCTTAGGAGCAGTGGTTTTGTATTCATTAATTCAATGTTTACAGTGCTGTTGTAGAGCATACCTACTCAAATAATTAGAATTGACTGAATATATATTTTTAATTTTTTAAATTTTATTATTTTCTTTTGAATATATATTTTTAAAAAAAATCTTAGATTTGGCTCATACCTTCCCCTCCATTCATCCAAATATCCATCCAGTGTATAAATATTTATTGAATTTTTGCCAAATAAATAATGGTAGAGTTTTCTAAAGCACTTTATAGGGAGATAAACTAAACATAAATAAAACTATTAGCTTATTATAATTAAAAAAATATATTATTGTAGTAATCATATAAAAATTTTATTCCCTACCCATCTACCCTCTGGTAACCATCTGTTTGTGCTCTATAGGTGAGACTTTTTCCTGGTTTGTGTCTCTCATTTGTTTTTCCTTTGTTCATTTTTTTTTTTTAATTCCATATAAGTGCAGTTATATGGTGTTGGTCTTTGTCTTTTTCTGATTGACTTAATTCACTTGGTATTATTATACTCTTGTAACTCCATCCATGTTGTTGCAAATAAGATCTTTTCTTATGATTGAGTAATATTCCATTATGTATGTTTGTGTATATATATATAGACACATATTTGTGAGATCGATCGATCTATCTACATGTGTGATAGATAGATATATCTCCATTCATCTTTTGGTGGAAATTTTGTTTGCTTCCAAACTTGGCTATTGTAAATAATGCTGCAATTAATATTGGGGTACATATATCCTTTCAAATTAGTGTTTTTGTACTCTTTGTATAAATGTCCAGTAATGTGATGTGAAGACTGGATTATGGGGTAGTCCTATTTTTTTTTTATGGTAAAAATTTTTTTTAATTTTTATTTTTTATAAACATATTTTTATCCCCAGGGGTACATGTCTGAATCACCAGGTTTACACACTTCACAGCACTAACCATAGCACATACCCTCCCCAATGTCCATTACCCCACACACCTTTCCCGACCCCCTCCCCCTAGCAACCTTCAGTTTGTTTTCTGAGATTAAGAGTCACTTATGGTTTGTCTCCCTCCCAATCCCATCCTGTTTCTTTTCTTCTTTTTCTGCCCCCCTAGTCCCCCATGTTGCCTCTCCACTTCCTCATATCAGGGATATCATATGATAGTTGTCTTTCTCTGATTGACTTATTTCACTAAGCATGATACCCTCTAGTTCCATCCACGTCGTTGCGAATGGCAAGATTTCATTTCTTTTGATGGCTGCATAGTATTCCATCATGTATA
>PISX010014551.1:0-52641 GCA_004024625.1 Mellivora capensis
ACCCTATGACCCAGCAATTGCACTACTGGGTATTTACCCTAAAGATACAAACGTAGTGATCCGAAGGGGCACGTGCACCCGAATGTTTATAGCAGCAATGTCTACAATAGCCAAACTATGGAAAGAGCCTAGATGTCCATCAACAGATGAATGGATAAAGAAGAAGTGGTATATATACACGATGGAATACTATGCAGCCTTCAAAAGAAATGAAATCTTGCCATTCGCAACGACGTGGATGGAACTAGAGGGTATCATGCTTAGTGAAATAAGTCAATCAGAGAAAGACAACTATCATATGATATCCCTGATATGAGGTAGTGGAGAGGCAACATGGGGGACTAGGGGGGCAGAAAAAGAAGAAAAGAAACAAGATGGGATTGGGAGGGAGACAAACCATAAGTGACTCTTAATCTCACAAAACAAACTGAGGGTTGCTGGGGGGAGGGGGGAGGGAAAGGGGGGTGGAGTAATGGACATTGGGGAGGGTATGTGCTAGGATTAGTGCTGTGAAGTGTGTAAACCTGGCGATTCACAGACATGTACCCCTGGGGATAAAAATATGTTTATAAAAAATAAAAATTATAGAAAAATAATAATATGTACTCTATTTAATGTAAAATCTACACTAAGCTTTTGTATCTATGATTATAGGATACAACGTAAAATGTTCTAAGTATTTAAAATGTAAAAATAATAAAAATTGGCAAAATTAAGAAGTGGTTAAAAGGAGGTGGGAGGAAATGAGAGAATGCTAAGTAAGTTATCTTTCATTTCAAAGTATCAGTTGTTTCTGTGTTTAGAATGTATCATTTAGAATAATAATGACTCCATGGTGTGTTTCTTAAAACATTTTAATTTTAATTCAATTAATTAACATATATTATTGGTTTCAGAGGTACAGGCTTGTAATTCATCATTCTTACATAATACTCAGTGCTCATTACATCATATGTCCACCATAATGTTTATAACCCAGTTATCCCATAACTTTACCCCTTCCCTCCAGCAATCCTCAGTTTGTTTCTGATGATTTAGAGTCTCTTATAATTTCTCTCTCTCTAGTTTCATCTTGTTTTATTTATCCCTTTCTTCCCCTATGATCCTCTGTTTTGTTTCTTAAATGCTACATATGAGTGAGATTGTGTGAAATTTTCTTTCTCTGATTGAGTTATTTTGCTTAGCATACTACCCTCTACTTCCATCCATGTCATTGCAAATTGCTAGATTTCATTTTTTGATGGCTGTGTAGTATTCCATTGTATACCACATCTTCTTTTTCCATTCATCTGTTGATGGACCTCTGGGCTCTTTCCATAGTTTGGTTATTGTGGACATTTGCTGCTATAAACATTGGGGTTCAGGTGCCCCTTAAGTTTACTACATATGTATCTGTGAGGTAAATACCCATTAGTGTAATTGCTGGGTTGTAAGGTAGCTCTATTTTCAACTTTTTGAGGAATCTCCATACTGTTTTCCAGAGTGGCTGCACCAGCTTGCATTCCCCCAACAGTGTAAGAAAGGGTTCCCCTTTCTCTGCATTATCACCAACATCGGCCATTTCCTGACTTGTTAATTTTACCCATTCTGTCTGGTGTTAGATGGTATGTCACTGTGGTTTTGATTTGTATTTCCCTGATGCCAGGTGATGTGGAGCATTTTTTTCATTTATCTGCTGACCATTTCGATGTCTTCCTTGGAGAAATATCTGTTCATGTCTTCTGCCCATTTCTTGATTCGATTCTTTGGTTTTTTGGGTGTTGAGTTTGATAAGTTCTTTACAGATTTTACATACTAGCCACTTTCTGATATGTCATTTACAAATATCTTCTTCCATTCTGTCAGTTGTCTTTTGGTTTTGTCAACTGTTTCTTTTGCTGTGCAAAAGCTTTTTATCTTGATGAAGTCACAATAGTTCATTTTTGCCTTTGATTCCCTTGCCTTTGGAGACATGTCTAGCAAGAAGTTACTGCAGCCAAGGTCATAGGGATGGCTCCCTGTGTTCTCCTCTAGGATATTGATGTTTTCCTGTATCACATTTAGGTCTCTCATCAATTTTTAGTTTATTTTTGTGTGTGGTTTAAGGAAATATTCCAGTTTCATTCTGAATGTGGTTGTCTAATTTCCCCAATACCATTTGTTGAAGACACCTTCTTTTTCCCATTGAACATACCATAGAGTTGAGTTCCATTTCTGGGTTCACTATTCTGTTCTGTTGACCCATGTGTCTGTTTTTCTGTTAGTATCATACCATCTTGATGATTACAGCTTTGTAATAGAGCTTGAAGTCCAAAATTGTTGTGCCACCAGTTTAGGTTTTCTTTTTCAATATTTTCAACATTCATTTGGCTATTTGGGGTCTTTTCTGATTCCATACAAATGTTAGGATTATTTGTTCCAGCTCTGTTAAAAAAAAAAAGTTTGGTATTTTGATATGCATTGCATTGAATGTGTAGATTGCTCTAGATAGCATAGGCATTTTACCAACAGTTGTTCTTCCAATCCATGAGAATGGAATATTTTTCCATTTCTTTGCATCTTCCTCAACTTCTTTCATGACTGTTCTATACTTTTCTGAGTACAGATCTTTTGCCTCTTTGGTTAGGTTTATTCCTAGGTATCTTATAAGTTTTGGGTGCAATTGTAAGTGGGATTGACTCTTTAATTTCTCATTGCTAGTGTATAGGAATGCAACTGTTTTCTCTACATTGATTATTTTTTTAATTTTTAAATTATTCTTTTTTAAATTTAATTTTTTTCAGTGTTCCAAAATTCATTGTTTATGCATCACACCCAGTGTTCCATGCAATACATGCCCTCCATAATACCCACCACCAGCTCACCCAACCCCCCACCCCTCTCCCCTCCCAAACCCTCAGTTTATTTCTCAGTGCCATAGTCTCTCATGGTTTGTCTCCCCCTCCAATTTTCCCCAACTCACTTCTCTCCATCTCCCAATTCCCTCTGTGTCATTCCTTATGCTCCACAAGTAAGTGAAACGATATGATAATTGACTCTTGACTATTTTAGTCAGCATAATCTCTTCCAGCCCCATCCATATTGATACAAAAGTTGAGTATTCATCCTTTCTGATGGAGGCATAATACTCCTTTGTATATATGGACCATATCTTCTTTATCCATTCATCCGTTGAAGAGTATCTTGGTTCTTTACACAGTTTGGTGACTGTGGCCATTGCTATGAACATTGGGGTACAGGTGGCCCTTCTTTTCACTACATCAGTATCTTTGGGGTAAATACCCAGTAGTGCAATTGCAAAGTCATAAGGTAGTTCTATTTTTAATTTCTTGAGGAATCTCCACACTGTTTTCCAAAGTGGCTGCACCAACTTGCATTCCCACCAACATTGTAAGAGGGTTCCCCTTTCTCCACATCCTCTCCAACACTTGTTGTTTACTGCCTTGTTAATTTTAGCCATTCTGACTGGTGTAAGGTGGTATCTCAATGTGGTTTTGATTTGAATCTCCCTGATGGCTAATGATGATGAATATTTTTTCATGTGTCTGTTAGCCATTTAAATGTCTTCTTTGGAGAAGTGTCTGTTCATGTCTTGTGACATGAACATTATTTGACATGATAATCTGTTTTGTGTATGTTGAGTTTGAGGAGTTATTTATAGATCTTGGATATCAGCCCTTTGTAGTGTCATTTGTGAATATCTTCTCCCATTCTGTGGGTTGCCTTTTTGTTTTGTTGACTGTTTCTTTTGTTGTGCAGAAGCTTTTGATCTTGATGAAAGCCCAAAAGTTCATTTTTGCTTTTGTTTCCTTTGCCTTTGGAGACATATTTTGAAAGAAGTTGCTGTGGGCAATGTGGAAGAGGTTACTGCCTATGTTCTCCTCTAGGAATATCTATATCTATATCTATATATCTTTTGGGTTTTCCACAGAGTATCATGTCATCTGCAAAGAGTGAGAGTTTGACTTCTTTGTCAAATTTAGATACTTTTTATTTCTTTTTGTTGTCTGATTGTTGAGGTAGGACTTCTAGTACTATGTTGAACATTACTGGTAAGGATAGTAGGCATCCCTGCCATGTTCCTGAGCTGAGAGCTTTTCCCGACTGAGAATAATGTTTGCTGTGGGTTTTTCATGGATGGCTTTTATGATATTGAGGTATGTATCCTCTATCCCTACACTGTGAAGAGTTTTAATCATGAAAGGATGCTGTAATTTGTCAGACAGTTTTTCTGCATTTCTTGAGAGGATCATATGGTTCTTGTTCTTTCTTTCATTAATGTAGTATATCACACTGATTGATTTGCAGATATTTGCAACCTTGCAGCCCAGGAATAAACTCCACTTGGTTGTGGTGAGTAATCCTTTTAATGTTCTGTTGGATCATATTGGCTAGTATCTTGGTGAGAATTTTTGCATCCAGGTTCATCATGGATAGTGGTCTATAATTCTTTTTGGTGGGGTCTTTTTGTCTGGTTTTGAGATCAAGTTAATGCCATCTTCATAGAAAAGTTTTGGAAGTTTTCCATCCATTTCTATTTTTTTGAAACAATTTCAGAAGAATCGGTATTAATTGTTCTTTAAATGTTTGATAGAATTTCCCTGGGAAGCCATGGCCCTGGACTCTTGTTTTTTTTTAGGAGATTTTTGATTACTGCTTCAATTTCCTTACTGGTTATGGGTCTGTTCAGGTTTTTTAATTTCTTCCCATTTTAGTTTTGGAAGTTTGTTCATCTCTGGGAATGCATCCATTTCTTCCAGATTGCTTAATCTCCCTCAAAAATCAATAAAAATAGATAAACACCCTGCCATATAATAGTGAAACTTTAAAGTCTCAGAGACAGAGAGAAAATCCTGAAAGCAACTCAAAATAAGATGTTTGTAACCTACAAGGGTAGAAACATTAGATTGGCTGCAGATCTATCCACAGAGTCCTGGAAGGCCAGAAAGGACTGGCATGATATATTCATGATGCTAAATGAGAAAAATATGAAACAAGAATTATTTATCCAGGTAAGACATTATTCAAAATAGAAGGAGTGATAAAAAAGTTTCCAGAACAAAGAGAAACTTAAAGAATTTGTTATCACCAAACCAGCCCTATAAGATATATTAAAAGTGATCCTTTAACCAAAGAGAAAGTCCAAAAGTAGCATAGACAAGAAAGTTACAGAGACAATATACAGTAACAGTTACTTTAAAGGTAATACAGTGGCACTAAATTCATATCTTCTGATGATTATTCTGAGTAAATGGGCTAAATGCCCCTATCAAAAGACACAGGATATCAGATCGGATAAAAAACCAAAATCCATTGATATAGTGTCTTCAAAAGAATCATTTTAGATCCAAAACACCTCCAGATTTAAGGTGAATGTGTGTAAAACCATTCATCATGCTACTGGACATCAAAAGAAAGCTGGGGTGGCAATCCTTCTATCAGACAAATTAGATTTTAAACCAAAGACTAAGGGTTGAGGAAGGACACTATATCACAATTAAAAGGTCTATCACACAAGAAAATCTAACAACTGTAAATATTTATGCCCCTAACATAGGAGCAGCCAATTATATAAGCCAATTAGTAATAAAATCAAAGAAACACATCAATAATAATACAATAATAGTATGGGACTTTAACACCCCTTCATTTCAATGGAGAGATCATCTAAGAAAAAGATCGACAAGGAAACAATGTCTTTGAATGACACACTGGACCAGATGGATTTCACAGATATATTCAGAACATTCCATCCTAGAGCAACAGAATACACATTATTCTGAAGTGCACGTGGAACATTCTCCAGAATAGATCATATACTGGGTCACATATCAGGTCTCACCTGGGACCAAAATATTGGGATCATTCCCTGCATATTTTCTGTCCCACAATTGAAACTGGGGCTCAATTACAAGAGGAAAGTTGGAAAGAACTCAATGCTAGTAGAGTTTGCTAAAGAGCATCCTACTAAAGAATGAATGGGTCAACCAGGAAATTAAAGAAGAATTTTAATTGCTGTCCACTTAGTTCTGTCCACCAGCAGAGATCGTGGGTGCAGATGGGGAGCAGAGGTGGGGATGGAGGCAGAGGACAACTATAGCAGAAGCCTCTATGCCATAGGAAGAGATGCCCTTCATTCTCTCCCAAGCCTTCTCTCCCTGGGGCTGCAGAACTGGGTTTAGAGTGCTTGGTAGTCTGGTCACTGAGAGAAGTGGGAGAGAACTTTCTGTCCCTGTGAGCCTGATGGAGGTGACCGTTTATATTTGGAAAATGCTCCGTATGTCAGGAACTGCCTGTATTTGGAAATTTATTAACCTAGCATTCTGTTCTCAACCTCTAAGCTGCATTTTGAAATTATTAGTCTGTATTTTTATTAAGCCTTAAAACTTTTTTTATGTGATTTGGTGCCAAATTTTTTCTAGACTATATCAAAAACAAGCCTGTACTCACATTACAATATAGTTTTGATAGGGGCATTTTGTTGTTTTTACAAGGCAGGATTGGGTATAACCATTGAATTAAATTTAGCAGTCATCTACTCGGGGGGAAAAAAAAATCATGGATGCAAATGAAAATGCAAACACACCTGTTCAAAATCTTTGGGATGGGGTGCCTGGGTGGCTCAGTGGGTTAAGCCTCTGCCTTTGGCTCAGGTCATGATCTCAGGGTCCTGGGATCGAGTCCCACATCGGGCTCTCTGCTCAGTGGGGAGCTTGCTTTCCCCCCCTCTCTCTTTCTGTCTGCCTCTCTGCCTACTTGTGATCTCTCTCTCTGTCAAAAAAATAAATAAAATCTTAAAAAAAAATCTTTGGAATGCAGTAAAAGCTGCCCTAAGAGGGAAGTATATAGCACTACAAGCCTTTCTTAAGAAGTAAGAAAGTTCTCAAATACGCAACATAGCCTTACATCTAAAGGAGCTGGAGAAAGGAGAGCAAGTAAAACCCAAACCCATCAGGAGAAGAAAAATAATAAATATTCAGCAGTTACCGATGAAATAGAAACCAAAAGAACAGTAGAACAGATCAATGAAACTAGGAACTGGTTCTTTGAAAGAATTAGTAAGATTGATTACCCCTGACCAGACTTATCAAAAATTAAAGAGAAAGGACCTAAATAAATAAAATCATAAATGAAAGAGGAGAGATCACAACCAACACCAAAGAAATAAAAAATAAAATAAAAGAACATATGAGCAAATATGTGCTAATAAATTAGGCAATCCGTGTTGTTTTTTAAAATTACTATTATTGGGATGCCTGGGTGGCTCAGTCGGTTAAGCGGCTGCCTTCGGCTCAGGTCATGATCCCAGCGTCCTGGGATCGAGTCCCACATCGGGCTCCTTGCTCGGCAGGGAGCCTGCTTCTCCCTCTGCCTCTGCCTCTGCCTGCCACTCTGTCTGCCTGTGCTTGCTCTCTCTCTCTCTCCCCCTCTCTCTCTGACAAAAAAAATAAAATAAAATAAAAAAATAAAAAAAAATAAAATTACTATTATTTCCTTTAACAAAAAGGTGTTAGGAAGTAACATCTATCATTTGAGGTGAAGTTATAGTTATCTTTAATGGATTAATTCTTTTAACATGAGTTTCTTTCTTCCTTTTTTAACTTAAAGTCTTTTTTTTAAGAGCTATGGTATTGTGATATTTTTCTATGAGCACATCTTTATATCTTTCCTTTGTTTCTTTCACTATCCACCACTTACCAAATATAGAAAATATATATACATGGATATTTTATTAGGGTTAGAGTGGATTAAGAATCTTGTACTTCTTGTTTTCTGCATAAATTCCCTATAGTTATTAGCATATTTCCCATTTACAACAACAATATAGTGGGTTTTTTCCTTTTAATTGGAATGAAATAGAAAAAAGTGGGAGAGACTCATGTGTGTTAAATCCTCATCTTTCATTAGGGTTAACAGAATCTGTTTAAAGTTACTAAATACATTTAGAAATGTGAATATTACCACCAGAATATCTCTTAAAAGATGATGCATATTAATTACAGGGAGTGGATAAATAGATTATTCTTGTCTGTAATTTCTGCTGTAGTATTTTATTTCCGCCCATGTATGGCTTATTGATTTCTTTGTAAATACATCTTTCTACTAAGAGATTGAACTTATAAACTTTCAGCTTATCACATAAAATGTAATGGAAAATAAGTTCATTTGACAAAGCTGTATAAAAGGGAGTTAAATGCCAATGCTTCACCAAATACTTTTTCTAAATCTGGGGGAGGAAAGACCGCATCATTTTTCCTAATCTTAGTTGTCTTGGTTTTGAACATTTTGTATATCTATACATGCTCAATATCTCATACACCAGCTGCTTTTAGGTTTGAAATTAGCAACAGAGCATGATTTTATTCTGGTTTTATGAGAATGTATTCTTGACTCTGAGTCTAATTAATTAAAATAATTATGTATGTGTATATACATATACAATATATATAATATATAGCAGAAATATAAATATAAGTAAATCAATATAAGAAATGTAAATTAAAGTATATACAATTATATACAAATAGTATATATAGAGTATATATGTTTTATTATAGTAGAGTATTTAATAAAGTGTATATATATATATTCATTTTTACACTCATATGAATTTTAGGACAATATGTGAAGTAATGCTGATATTAAAATTAGCATCTATTTTGTATACTAGTATTCATATATGAATTTAGTGATTTCACACACCATATATTTAGTAACAACAAATTTCTGTAGTGTGTTTCAAAATTTTCCTTTTGACTAATTGATTTCTTTATACTAATTTTTTGCTGAATTTGATTTGGATGGTTTTCAAAGAGAAGAACAAATGCAGGTTGATATTTTTACATGGCCCATACCTGTTTGAGGGGAAGCCTAAAAGGGAGACTGCCAAGCTTCAATATTCAGTAGTGGCAGAGGGGCAAGAAAAGCAATCTTTGCCTATGGCTGCAGTATAGTCATAGTCACACAATTATACAATAGCTTTTATTGTGGCAACATAATTTTTTTCCCACTAACCACCCCTCTGATGTGGTTTCATCCATTTGTCACAGTTAAGAATGACATAAAAGTCAACATTCTCCTGACTTTAGGGTAACTCATAGACGTGTGTTATCTCCTTATTGTTTCACAAGCCCAGGAAAGGACAATTAATAAAATCTTTCTCCTAGAACTGGAGAGTGAAATATGGTCTTTAAGGTATGGTGGTGGTATTAACGGCTTTTGTTTAGGAGGGAAAATGAGGTCGCTGAGAAATTCAGCTATGGCTCTGACTGCATTTTGCCCTCATCTAGCTTATGAGGACAAAGTAATCAGTGTTAAAATCTTCTGCCTTGGGACGCCTGGGTGGCTCAGTTGGTTGGACGACTGCCTTCGACTCAGGTCATGATCCCAGAGTCCCGGGATCGAGTCCCGCTTCGGGCTCCCAGCTCCACGGGGAGTCTGCTTCTCCCTCTGACCTTCTCCTTGCTCATGTTCTCTCTCACTGCCTCTCTCTCTCAAATAAATAAATAAAATCTTTAAAAAGAAAAAAAAATCTTCTGCCTTTTGGTATGGGTTTTTCCTGATGAGTTCTATGAACTAAGACACTCTTTTTGTTTCTTTTCTTTTATTTTTCACTTTAAGGCATACACCATGGTTTAATATCTATTATTTAATTTGTGTATCATCCTATCCACCTCTGTCTTAATCTGAGATTATCTTACCCCACACACTACATAATTATTAGAGCTATCATTTGAATAAAATATGTTGCTAAGCCTGACCAATGCTTTTTGCTCTCTGGGGGAGAGCATCTGACTCATTCAAGGAAATGAGTCATTTTCTGTGATATTTGTAAATGTAAACCGAAAAGAAAAGTCATCACTCTTCTGAGTGAATGGACTGTTAAATTTCTATGTGGGAGTTATTGGCAACCATGTTTCCATATGGCTTCAAGAAAAATTCAGTGAATGGATGGGCTCCTGGGTGGCTCAGTTGGTTAAGCGACTGCCTTTGGCTCAGGTCATGATCCCAGAATCCTAGGATCCAGTCCTGCATCAGGCTCCCAGCTCCATGGGGAGTCTGGTTCTCTTTCTGACCTTCTCCCCTCTCATATTCTCTCTCACTCTCAAATAAATAAATAAAATATTTTAAAAAAAGGAAAAATTCAGTGAGTGGAAATAGAAGCATTCTCACAGAATTGGTAAAGACTGAAAGAAAAGCATGGTAATTTTTAATTCCTCAAAACCATTGTTCCAGACTTAGTTCTATTCCAATTCTTTTTATAAAACATTTTTTTAAATCTTCTTTAAGTTATTTCAGGTCAGGTCTTGGTTATTTGCAATCACAAGAATCCTTATCCATACATTAGATATATGTAGAGTTACGTATTCAATAACACTTTAGAAGATAATTTTAAAAATTTTCAATTAAGCATTTAAAAACCAAGTCTTCCCAATGGTGTGAAGAAATCCTTAGTCATATAAGGATATTTTCCTTATCCTAATAATGAAAAGCATTATAGATATTAAGGAAAACATAAGTATCATAGGTCAATTTCCCAAGAAACAGCCTCTGAGATATGGATTTGTGTACAGAGTTTATTAGGAATTATTCTCAGGAACAATACCATAAGTGGGAGAGGAAAGCACATTGGGATAAAGAAGTTGAACTGCATTAGAGTTGATAGCCCATGGGAAGCTATCAGGCTGGCTGGCCTTGAAGATGTCTCCATAGTCTCTATAGTTAGGATTGACCCTCAGGTCAACTAAGCATTGAATGCAGTCATTGACTTCTAGTTGAGGTCATTTCCTGAAAAAAGGATTCAGCTGTGGTTTTTTAGGTATTCAGTTGATAAGTTCTTTATAGATTTTGGATACTAGTCCTTTATCTGATAAGACATTTGCCCATTCCATCAAGAAATGGGCAGAAGGTATGAACAGACATTTCTCCAAAGACCTACAAATGGCCAGCAGACATATGAAAAAATGCTCAGCATCAGGGAAATAAGAATCAAAATCACAGTGCAATACCATCTCACACCAGTCAGAATGGCTAAAATTGACAACTCAGGAAACAACAGATGTTAGCAAGAATGTGGAGAAAGGGAAACCTTGCATTACTATTGGGAATGCAAACTGGTGCGGCCATTCTGGAAAACAAGTATGGAAGTTCCTCAAAAAGTTGAAAATAGAACTACCCTATGAAAATTTTCAGGCTGATGGGGAAATTGGTACCTAGGGCCCAAAGCAGGGAGTTTTGGTCAGTCTACCACAGCACCCACTACATTAGATAGAATGACATTTCTAATTATTATTTAATTTCTATTTAGGTAATGATTTTTAAAGAATTTGTTTATTTATTTGAGAGAATAAGAGTGAGAGAACACAAGAAGGGGTGAGCATCAGGCAGAGGGAGAATTATGTTCCCTGCTGAGTAGGGATCCCAACATGGGATTTGATACCAGGAGTCTGGGATCGATGACCTGAGCCAAAGGCAGACACTTAACCAACTGAGCTACCCAGGCTCCTTTTAAATAAAATAAATTTTATTTATTTGACAGATCACAAGTAGGCAGAAAGGCAGGCAGAGAGAGAGGGAGAAGCAGGTTCCCTGCTGAGCAGAGATCCTGATGTGGGGCTTGATCCCAGGACCCTGAGATCATGACCTGAGCAGAGGCAGAAGCTTAACCCACTGAGCCACCCAGGAGACCCTTAGCTGATGATTTTAAGATAATGTTAATTAGCAATATATATGCCCTGTGTGATTCTTACTAGTATAGCAAAATGTCAGTAGACTACCAACAACCAAGAAAATAAAAACAAGAAATCATTCTCTCTTGTAGATACTTACTCTTTTTTATCTGATATTCAGGTATAGAATTTATAGAGAGAGTGATGTCTGTAACTGGAAAACATTTGGCATTTTCAGTGTTTAAATTAATATCTTCTGAACCTAGGATAATGTAATTCCTCAAGAGATGAACAGACATAATTTTAAATAGAGAATTCATAACGTATAGCCTTTTAGTATTATTTATTTGACTCTAATAACATTCATTGTGAGGGTTATGTAAAGAGAGGGAGAGGCCAGAATGGAAGTTGAAAGTTGTCCATATGTTCCACAACATCCTCCATACTCACTTCATCAACCACTCCAGCCCTATGACATGTGAAAAATAAGATAGATGTATAAAGATTTTTCATGTTTTGCAGCAAATGTACAGGTTCTGTAATGAGAAAAATATTACAGTTTAAATTATAATAATTTCTTTGATTATCTGCTGGTATCTTCCCTGAACATTATTCACTGATATTCTCACTAAATGCCATTACTTAAAAATTCCGGATTATTCATAAACTCAATGTCATAGAAGCACTTCTTCAGAACCATAGGTTGCTGTGTAAGAAGTCTGCTCACCAGCATATTGGCAATGGTGACAACACAGCAAAGGAAAACACTATTTGCAAGCATAAGGATGTAGTAAAAGAGCTCCAGCCAGAATCCTTGCACCTCTAAGCTTTGCAAAATTATTCATAAAAATCTGAACTAGGGGTGTCTGGGTGACTCAGTGGGTTAAGCCTCTGCCTTCAGCTCAGGTCATGGTCCCAGGGTCCTGGGATCGAGCCCCACATCAGGATCTCTGCTCAGTAGGGAACCTACTTCCCCCCAACCTCCACCTGCCTCTCTGCCAATTTGTGATCTCTGTCAAACAAATAAGTAAAATCTTAAAAAAAAAAAAAAGTCTGAACTATTCTTAATATTTTTGTAAATCCTAAATTACATTTTTTTAGTATTTTGTGGACTAGAGATACATTTTCTTTTTAAAATAGGAATTAACTGACTTTAATGTCTAATTTCTCTACTGGTAAAATATATTATTAAGCATTGTTGTTGTTGTTAACCAAAAAGCAAGAAAAGTTTGGGGTTTTTTTGGTTAATTAACAATCACTTTGTTTTATAGGAATGATATTTTAAAACTTAAGAGTTAAGGGCAAAATAATAAAAGCTACCATATTTAGCAAGTTCAAAAATTATTGAAGTTAAAAATAAAGGATTTTGGTGGCTAAAAACTAGAGTTATAATACTATTTCTGGTACTAAATAGCCTTGGTTTGGGTGGTCACTTAAAATGTCTGCTCCTCTGTAAAATAAGGGTAAATTATCTTGAAAAATCTCTTTAAACTCTAATGTTCTGTCATTTTTCAGTCTTTTTATATTCCATTGTCTTTCTACACTCCAGTTTCTCTCTCTGACCCCAGGTAAAGGAGTGGGGAGGAGATCATTTGGAACATTTCTGCTCTTTTGCACACTTTGGCAGATAATTCCCTTCACAAGATTCAACAAATGTCCATTTCTCATCCATTCAAATTCATTTATTAATATAGCAAATGTTTCTTCAGTACTTTCTAATGATCATTTTATCTGTTAGATACCAGGAACAAGATAAAGTGTGTTCTTTATGTGCTTATAGTCAAGTAGGAGAATTAAAAGTGCATATATAAGTTATAGTACTTGGTATTGTTTTGTAATTTGCAAGAATGGAAGGTTGTTCAATATTTATAAAGAGCACAGGGGAAGAGCAGACTAACTAGAGAGGAGGTATTTTGGGAATATTAGCTGAGGAGTAGTGTACAGCTGGCTAGAGTGTAATTCTTGCCAAAGGTCCTATTGGCTTTTTTTTCCCCTGAGAGAATATGAGATTCCTGTGTTTAGTTTCCAACACAGCACTGACAATCTCCAGCTCTTATAGATTATCAACAGTAGAGATCCAAATATTCATTTTTGTCATTTGTATTTCATTAATATTTATGACAGAATCTGGTCACTATTAAGAATGAAAACTGAATTAAAATAAATTATAATAATTAGTTTTGAGTTATTTCTTTTAAACTTGTGAAAATAATTTTAGAAACTTTCTTTTTTATAAAGAGGGTTGAAATATTTTGATAAAAACATGGAGTATGGAGTATGTCTGCTTCCATTAACTCATTTTTCTCTCTTACAATGCTTCTTGGTACAAACACTTATCCACTTTCTTCTCTACCTCCTCAAAATAAAAGCTTAAGTGTATATCAACTCTGACAAAAAGTCCTGACAATTCTGCAGACATCCATGTTCTGGGATCTAGATTGTGTTCAGTCATTTTATCCAACCACATATTGGGATTCCATCCTGAATACCATGCTCAGTTCTTTTAAAAAGTGTCTTGTATAAATACAAAACACAAAACTGTGAAACAAGTAAAATACTGTTTTATTTTTAAGAAGCACTTAGATATTAAGCATGGTGATGAAAGCCAAGTTTATTATGCAATAGTCCTTGAAGAAACCCATTTTTTTTTTTAATAAAGACAAGTATCAGTCCAACAAATTCAATCCTGGTACATATTTATATTTGATTTTTTTTAAGTTCCAAGTACTCTTCTTGGTGTTTCAAAAGGAAAAAAAATGTTATTCTTTATCTGAAGATTATATTTGTTTTTACAATGAAAGTCTGATTTTATGTGAAACTTTTGAGTATTTGGCACCTAATCTATAGTGTATGTTTAGACTTTATGGAGTTTATCTAGAATCTAGAGGTACCTTCTCACTTCATATTCTCCCTAAACTCATCCAATTCCATGACTTGACTTGCCATCTGTAAATAGATAACTTCCAAGTTTTTATCTCTAGTATTACAAAAAATCAGTCAATATGGGTAACCATCTACTTTACACCCTTACTTGTATATCTAAGAGACATACAAAACTTCATTTATCAAAATATGAATTCCTGGTAACTACATGCAAATGTATACAAATAAATATACACACTTGTTTAAAAACATACACATGTCAGAAATCTTTGCTTGTGTAATGTTCCTTATATTAGCAAGTATGATGGCCATTAAAAAATGATGATTTTAAAATAAATACATGTTTGTTGTAGAAAAGTTGCCAACTAAAGAACAGCAGAAATCCAATAATTTCATCTGTTATCCAGAAACCTAATATTCCTGGCATTTTCAGGGATTTCCTTTTCAATTTCAAACATCTCTTTCTTGGCCATTCACTCCTTAATCGTGGCATTTAAAAAAAATTATTTAGATGTAATCAATATATTTTAAAAATTTTCTAAATATCTTCATTAATTATATGTTTAAATTTAATCTTTTTTCCTTTTCATATATATATATATATGCATATATATATATTTCTTTTACTTTTTATGTTTTCCTTAAAGTGCCTGATAATCTCTGTGTACAATTTCGTATTTAAACAGAAGATGAAGGAATGACTGATTGTAATCTCCAGTGGCTTCTAGGCCATAAATTGCTTTCGGTAAAAAATTTAAAAGACAATCTTTTCTCTGGAAAAATGCTGTCTTAGCACATGGCTTGGTAAGTAGAGTGTGAGCAATGCTTTAGCCGCACTAGCCTTCTTGATCAGGCGACTTCTGTATACTGTATGCTATGGTTCTAAGGTTGTGGGAGCCTTAAATTCTAGATTGACAGGGTGCTAACATTCACATTAGCTGTTCTCCCTCCTCCAAAAAATTTAATGAAATGTCTTTATTCAAGAAGCCTCTGAATTATTTTCTATATTGAGGGCTTGAGTACATACATTCTGTACTTAAGAGTAAATGGAGGTGGGAAAGTAAAATAATTCTTGAAGCAAACATTTTTTTCAGCAACATTTTTTTCCTTTTGTTTTCAGCCTGATATCTTCCATTTCCATATATGACACCTGTGGCACCAAGGTCTAGAGGTTCAACAGGGTTCTGCTAGGTAGGTCTGCTCTATTCTATTTTGGAATGCACCTCCTAGAGTTGCTTTCTTTACTTTCCTTCATTTGTCACTTTTTCTTCCTAATTTTCATCCTCCATAAATGGATGAATTAATTTTTATTTATACTGTCTCTTTTCTGTGGATATGTATTTTTGTTTCTCTATTATAATTTTGGTGAAGTTTTAGAAAGAAGAGAAGGTAAAACATTTTTCTCAAATCACCCCTTCAACCGGAAGCCCACTAAGCATTTAAAAATGTAGTCATAAAAATGTTTCTCCAAATGAGCCATTCATAAATGTCTTAAGTGTAACATTTCCATTCACTTATTAAAGAGACACTAGATAATTATCACTTTTTAAATTTACCTTATTGACCTAATTTAGAAGAGCTTTATATAAATGTTTCCTTTGGTAACAGGATGGGCTTACCTTCTTGGGTTTCTTTTTTTTCCTTTTTTTTTTTTTTTTTTAGTGTTCCAAAATTCATTGTTTATGCACCACACCCAGTACTCCATGCAATATGTACCCTCCACAATACCCTGCACCAGGCTCACTCCTTTTCCCCCTCCAAAACCCTCAGTTTGTCTCTCAGAGTCCACAGTCTCTCACAGTTTGTCTCCCCCTCTGATTTCCCCCAGCTCACTTCTCTTCTCCCTCTTCCAGTGTCTTCCATATTATTCTTTATGCTCCACAAGTAAATGAAACCATATGATGATCGACTCTCTCTGCTTGACTTACTTCATTCGGCATAATCTCTCCCAGTACTGTCCATGTTGATACAAAAGTTTGGTATTCCCCCTTTCTGATGGAAGCATAATACTCCATTGTATATATGGACCACATCTTCTTTATCCATTTGTCTGTTGCAGGGCATCTTGGTTCTTTCCACAGTTTGGCAACTGTGGCCATTGATGCTATGAACATTGGGTACAGGTGGCCCTTCTTTCACTACATCTGTATCTTTGGGGTAAATACCCAGTAGTGCAATTGCAGGGTGATAAGGAAGCTCTATTTTTAATTTTTTAAGGAATCTCCACACCGTTTTCCAAAGTAGCTGCACCAACCTGCTTTCCCGCCAAAAGTGTAAGAGGGTTCCCCTTTATCCACATCCTCCCCAACACTTGTTGTTTACTGCCTTGTTAATTTTGTCCATTCTAACTGGTATAAGGTGGTATCTCAATGTGGTTTTGACTTGAATCTCTCTGATAGCTAATGATGATGAACACTTTTTCATGTGTCTGCTAGCCATTTGTATGTCTTCTTTGGAGAGGTGTCTGTTCATGTCTTCTGATGTGAACATTTTTTGATGTGATAATCTGTTTTGTGTGTATTGGGTTTGAGGAGTTCTTTATAGATCTTGGATATCAGCCCTTTGTAGTGTCATTTGTGAATATCTTCTCCCATTCTGTGGGTTGCCTCTTGGTTTTGTAGACTGTTTCGTTTGCTGTGCAGAAGCTTTCGATCTTGATGAAGTCCAAGAGTTCATTTTTGCTTTTGTTTCCTTTGCCTTTGGAGACATATTTTGAAAGAAGTTGCTGTGGCCGATGCCAAAGACATTACTGCCTATGTTCTCCTCTAGGATTTTGATAGATTCCTGTCTCACTTTGAGTTCTCATCCATTTCGAGTTCATCTTTGTGTATGGTGTAAGAGAATGATCAAGCTTCATTCTTCCACACATAGCTGTCCAATTTTAACAGCACCATTTATTGAAGAGACTGTCTTTTTCCACTGTATATTTTTTCCTGGTTGCCTTTTTGAAGATTATTTGACCATAGAGTTGAGGGTCCATAGCTGGTCTCTCTACTCTGTTCCACTGGTCTATGTGTCTGTTTTTTTGCCAGTACCATGCTGTCTTAGTGATCACAGCTTTGTAGTAAAGCTTGAAATCAGGCAATCTTCCAAGTCTTAGCAGGTGTGTACTCCCTCATTCCTACATATTCAGAAGGTATCTTTTACTGCCTGCCATATTTTGCTATTGTTTCTGTTATATATGACCATGTTAGCAAACCATCCTGCAACTTAAAAAATCCTGTTATAATTTCTTGAGTCTCTGTTTTGGCAAGAGCTCAGCTGAAACATTCTCCTAGCCTTTCTAAGATTTCTTATGTACCTGCACTTAGAGGTAGTCAGGCTGGGACATCCAAAATGGCTTTACTTTCATATCTGGTATCTTGATGTTGTGATAGCTCAAAGGCCAAAACCTTATTCAGTCTAGTGTGGTCTTTCTAAGAGTCCAGCTTACACTTCTTTGCTTGTGGAATTTGGCTGCAAAAGTGAATGTTTACATGTGTAAATATGTAATTGGCCTTTCTTTACATCTAGATTGCTATTGTCGTGTCCCATGGATTATGCCAGTCACATACATGACCAACCCAGTGGTCATGTGGGAGACTAAAAAAGGGCATAACTACCAGGAGTGTGGTTCATCAGTGGTTATAATGATTAACAGTCTATCCTATCCATCTACCACCAACAAAGATGTTCTTCTGTGATCTGGCTATTTGAAGAAGAATTTATTGCTAAGTAATTTGGATCACTACATGATTTATGTTCGGGAGGAATGCATGAATTATTTTGATATAAAAAATAGAAGAAAAAGAATAAATTCACTATTATTATGCTGCTTGTATTTTCTGCTTCCTACTATTGAACTCATTTCCCAAAGTCCAAGAAGCTACATTTTATGTATTTTTGCCCTTACTGTGTTGAATTACTGGGAGCTAGATTTCATAGCAGGTGTTATAGAACATAATCCCTATAACCTGTCCCTGCCTCCATGCAACAATTATGTCAACTTTACTTTTGTATATGTTTTACTTCTCCATATTCCATGCTTTTCCCATTTGTTCCAAGTGCCCAACCCTCATTAATTACAGGATCCCATTCATTTAAAGCTCAGTTTAGATTGTACTTTATAAGATTTCCTGTGATTGAACTAATAAAAAGTCATCACTATCTGTTTTCTTCCTTGACTTACTATTCAAATATTTATAACTCTGATAACTTTACCAACTATTAGATTCTGAATAAATATATATAGAAAATTGAAATCAAAGTGTAATGACTATATCTAATTTACATTCGATCATCAGCAAAATAGCCTATAAAAACAGACTCTAAATTAATATTTATAATAATATTTAATTTTGAACGCGTATTTGTGTCAGGTGCTTCTCTAAGTGTTTTATATATATTAACCCATTTAATTCTCTTTTTTTCTCTTTTTTTTTAAGATTTTATTTATATGAGAGAGCATAAGACAGCATGAGAGAGAGAGCATGACTGGGGATGGGGGGAGGGACAAGGGGAGGAAGCAGACTTCCTGCTGAATGGAGAACCCAATGTGGACTCAGTCCCAGGACTCTGAGATCATTACCTGATGCTTAAGGTAAGGCAGATGCTTGAGGATTTGAAGCCAGTTCTTTTTTTTTTCTTTTTTTAAGATTTTATTTATTTATTTGACAGACAGATCACAAGTAGGCAGAGAGGCACTCAGAGAGAGAGGAGGAAGCAGGCTTCCCGCTGAAGAGAGAGCCCGATGCAGGGCTCAATCCTAGGAACCTGGGATCATGACCTGAGCCAAAGGCAGAGGCTTTAACCCACTGAGTTACCCAGGCGCCCCAAAGCCAGTTCTTTTTTTTAACTAGAACTCATGATCTTAGTCATCTTGCTCTACTGAATCATTATTAATTGGCTTGAGTTTCTCACAGAAAGCTTTATTTTTTTAAATAAAGCTACAGGTTTGTGGTTAATCTTTTCTCTCTTTTTTATCTATTAATGTTGCATAGAGTTCAACGGCAGGACTTTAATGTTTACCTAGTGCTGTAGGCTTATTTTAAGGAGGAGGTAGCATTAATGATTTACTCAAGAAAGATCCAAGATTTGAGCTGAGATTCTCTAACTCCCTGATTAACTTTTATACCTTACCACCCTGATTTAATATTACAAAGGTCTATTTATGTAGCAATGATAGGTGTTGGGTATAAGAGGAAAAATAACTTGACAGGATTGGGACTAGTGGTTTGGAATAAGTTTAAAGGGGGGTTAAAAACACGCTCAGAAGATTTTGGAGCCAATTCAAAAAGTATGTATTTTTTTCTGACATTCAGTAAATGTCTTTTAAAAAATACAAAAGTAACTGGGACGCCTGGGTGGCTCAGTTGGTTAAGTGGCTGCTTCGGCTCAGGTCATGATCCCAGCGTCCTGGGATCGAGTCCCACATTGGGCTCCTTGCTTGGCAGGGAGCCTGCTTCTCCCTCTGCCTCTGCCTGCTACTCTGCCTGCGCTCACTTGCTCTCTCTCCCTCTCTCTCTGACAAATAAATAAATTTAAAAAAATACAAAAGTAACTAATTAGTGTACATCAGAATGTTAATAACAAAAACAATATATAGTCACGTCAGAAGTCAACAATATAGATAGTGAAAGATTTGAAAATTGAAAACACATCCAAAAAGATCATATTCACTTTTTTGGATGAACATGTGGGTATAGAGCAAAGCTTAAGGTCCTAGAATCTCTGCTCATATAGTTTTAATGATACTAGAACTCTGGAAGTACATAAATGGTGGGAGATATAGTTTATGGAAAATATATACTCTATTAGAAAGTAGGGAACAGATTGCCAATAAAAAGAATTTTTCAGCCTTATCTGAGATTTACTTTGAGATTTTAAACCAACATAGCCTTAATATAAGTAGAAAACTCCTCACAAACCATTCCATTTAATAAAAGTTTTATAAAAATTTAATAAAAATTTTATCATTGTTTTAAATGTCCCTGAGGATTTTTCCCCTTTGTTAAGGGGATGTAATTATCTCCAATTTCCATCTTAGACAGGGTTCCCAAATAAATCACAATAAGAAAATTCATATGCTTTGTCAAAGAAAAGTTCATGCAAGCAGCATACTAATTTTAGAACTCTCTTAATGGAAAAAATATGCACAAATTTTATTTTTCATATAGTTAACCTCCTTTTTTTCTTCATGAAGTGTAACACTGAAATAGACTTTAGCTGAAAGACTCCCTAAGGGATTCAGAAATGACTTTTGGGAAATTTTAGTTGTTATAACTTCTATTTAGAACCTTAGCATAAAACACAGTTATTTTGTTGTTATCGTTGTTGTTGTTGTTGTTGTTGTTGTTGTTGAATAGAGTAATACAAAGCCATTTCTTATTCTGCAAACATACAAAGTAAAAATACAGTAAGATTGCTTTTATTTTAAGTTGCTTGTTTTTCTTCCATTCAACGTTTTTTGCTTTGAGAACATTGTGCAATAATGTGTTATTCTAAATCACCAGCTTATTAAAAACAAAATTTCATGACTTACTTGGATTAGTTTGTATTAATCAGGATCCAGTCAGGAAAGCAGAAATCAATCTAGGTTTACAAAAAGTAGAGAAAAGGGGGGAAGGGACTTAATACAGGGAATTGGTTAAGCAATTTTGGGAGAACTGAGAAGACAAGCAAGAAACAGTGAGCAACTCCAGACAATTGCAAGGATAGGAAGTCATTAATTTGCAGAGTTGAGAATCAAAGGTGAGGGTGCTGGTATGGGCAGAAATGCTGGGTCTGTAGAAAGTCAGCTAGAATCTTAGCAGGTGATCTCTGGGCCAAGATGGATGATGGAGACCACTGCAGGGAGGAGCCAGGTATGGAAGCCAAAGAGAGAGAAGAGATGTAGCCACTGCAAGATATGCCATGAAGCAAAGAGACTTTCTGTTCTGGTCATGCCAACCCCATACTAAAGGACAAAAGAAGCTTCTAAATGCAATTCTTTTAATTATATATTGGAAAAGGGAAGGGTAGTCTATGGATTTGAAGGCAAGCAAGCAATTGATAAGCACAGTTTAGAAATTTAATTTCTCTCAACTGCTTTTAAATGTAAGTGTAAATAGTTCAAAAATATTTTGAAAAGTTTGTGTTGTTATTGTTATTATTGAAGTAATTTCATAATAAGTTCAAGAACAGTGCTTTCCAATAGGTATTTTCTTTTATTATTATTATTATTTTAGTCACTAAACAGTATGTCATTAATTTTTGATGTAGTGTTCCAAGATTCATTGTTTACATTTAACACCCAGTGCTCCATGCAATATGTGCTCTCCTTAATACCCATCACCGGCCCAACCCATCTCCCTATGCCCCTCCCCTCTAAAACCCTCAGTTATTTCTCAGATTCCACAGTCTCTCATGGTTCATCTCCCCCTCTGATCAATAGGAATTTTCTATGATGATGGGAATATTGTGCATCTGCTCTGTCCAGTGCTGTAGTTGCAAGTCAAATGTGGCCACAGAGAATTTGAAATGTGGCTAGTGTGACTGAGGATCTAAAGTTTTT
This sequence comes from Mellivora capensis, assembly GCA_004024625.1. Classification (NCBI taxonomy): domain Eukaryota; kingdom Metazoa; phylum Chordata; class Mammalia; order Carnivora; family Mustelidae; genus Mellivora; species Mellivora capensis. The sequence continues at coordinate 22,063 of PISX010014551.1, forward strand.
ATTTCATTAAAATTTAGTTAATTTAAAATCAAAGAGTTACATGTAAATGTTGATTACCGTGTTGTTACAGCACAGATCTAGACATGTTAGGATAACCAAATTTGTTCAAACTAGTTGATCTAGATATCTTTGTAATTTACCTTATATGTAATAACTAAAAATTGCTTGATTAAATATGTCAAACCCCAGAGGCAAAGTATTTACAAAATGAATTGTGTATTATGGAACTAAAATAAATCCTTAAGTGTACTTATTCAGGATTTCTTTACTTCCTTCTCATTTTCTCAACATAAAAACAAAAACAAAAAGAAAAACAAAAAACCAGAACCTATATTCAGAGTTTAGTTTGATCTATTCTACTCAGAAATTTTTCCTTAGGATAGAAATATTTTTTCTACTAAATCATTTGTTTCTAAAGTCATCAGAGAAACATGTTTTTTCCAGAGATTAACATTTATTCAAAACAATTTTTTGACTCAAAAGTACATAGACAAAACTTCAGTGAATAAAAATATATGAGAGAGAATTAAGAGAGAAAATAAACATCTAAGTGATCTCAAATTATGACATCCATAATACTTATTTCCTATTTTGTCTTAAGTAAAACAAAAATGAAGTGTTTTCTACTGAAAGTTTTTTATAGAGCTTTATTGAAGTATAATTCATATACAAAGGACTACACGTATTTAATGTTTACAATTTAATGACATGCAAACCACTATCAAGGTAATAGACATATCCACCACCTCCAAGAATTTTCTTACTTCCCTTTGTTTGCTTGTTTGTTTTTCTTGTGGTAAGAACACTTAACATGACATCTGCTTTAACAAATTTTGAAGTGCAAAATACCACATTGTTAATTATAGGCTCTGTGTTGTAGAGCAGATCACTGGAACTTATTATTCTGGCATGATTGGAATTTTATATCCATTGAATAATAACTTTTCATTTCTCCCACCCTTCAGACACTGGCAGTTAATATTTTATTCTCTACTTCTATGAGTTTGATTATTTTAGATACCTCATATAAATGAAATCAAGAAGCATATGATCTTATGTGACTGGCGTATTTCACTTAGCATAGTTTAATGTCTTCTAGGTTTATCTGCATTATCACAAGGCAGATATTTACTTCGTTTTTAAGGCTGAATATTTCAATGCATTTATATGCCACGTTTTCTTTAATTCAACTGTTGATGAGCATTTTCTATATTGTGGCTATTGTTAATAGTGCTGCAGTGAACATGGGTGTGCAGATTCCTATTTGAGACTCTGATTTCAATTATTTGGGGTATATTACCAGAAGTGAAATTGCTGGATCATATGGTAATTTTATTATTTCCCCTAGCTTCTACACCATTTTACGTTACGACCAGTGTACAAGGGTTCTTTTAATTTATCCACAACTTTGTTAGTACCTGTTATTTATTTAGTTAGTTAGTTAGTTCATTGGTTTTAACTAATTAATTTATTTTTAATACTAGCCATAGTAACGGATATGAGGTGATATTTCATTGTAGTTTTTATTGCATTTTTGTAATAACTAATGATCTTGAACACCTTTTAATATGCCTGTTGGTTATTTCTGTGTTGTCTTTGCAGAAATATCTGTTTTACTCTTTTGTCCATTTTTAATCAAATTATTTGTTTTTTTAATTTTCTAAAGTTATATTTTTTATTATGTTATGTTAGTCACTATTCAGTACATCATTAGTTTTTGATGCAGTGTTCCATGATTCACTGTTTATGTATAATACCAGTGCTCCATGCAATCTGTGCCCTCCTTAATACCCATCACCAGGCTCCCCCTTCACCCCACTCCCCTCCCTTTTAATACTCTCCATTTGTTTCCCAGAGTCCATAGTCTCTCATGGTTCATCTCCTACTCTGATTTCTCCCCTTCATTTTCCCCTTCTCCTAGTGTCCTTCATGCTATTCCTTATGTTCCACAAGTAAAGGGAAGCAAATGAAAAAATAAATAAATAAAGTTATAATTTTAGACCAAACACTTTCTCATGTCATTAAAATTTCGTAAGGAATAATTTTGATGGAAATAAAATACAGATTGATTTTAATTTACCTAGGCATTTTTATATTATTCATCACATAGGTTGTTTTTTAATTTTTAGCACTTTTGATAATCTGATTTGAACATATTTTCAATTATTTTTATAGGATGATTTTCTATAATAACTAGGTCAAATGTTATAATGAACTGTTTTTAAGACTCTGGATATAGGCTGATAAACTGCCATCTGGAAATACTGATTAATTTCAACTCCCATCTGAAATGTATAAGAATATATACTAAATCAAAATAAAGTAAGAAATTTGCAACTTAAATTTAAGATATATGTAAGATACTGAAATACTAGTGACAGTTACAGGATCAGTACTGAGGAACATTAATTTCAACTGTCTGAGTCAAATGGTTTTTAAGCCTTTATTTTGGAAAGTATCACCTAGATATCTTCTTTTAACATAATTCTTAAATACCAGCAAGAATATCATTCAAAATCAAGATATCAGCATTTTTAACTAGCACTCCTCTTGAATTCCATGCAAATATAAGAAAAAATCTAAGAAATGTTGATTTAAATAGTCACAGAAGTTAGGAGTGCACCATATTTTTGTCTAAATTTTCTAAGTCAGAGAGTAAAACATGGTTTCAATAGAGATGAACAGATAGGATCCTGATGGTCAGTTTTGTGTGTTAACTTAGCTGAGCTACAGTCCCCAGTTATTCAGTCAAACACGATTCTTCCTTGATGTGGTGAAGAAATTTGTAGATGTGATTAATATCTCCAATATATGGACTTCTATTAAAGGATACTTGCTTTGATAATTTCAGTGGTCTTAATCCAATTAGTTGAAAGGCTTTAAGAGCAGAACCAAATTTCATCAGAGTAAGAATGAAATTATACCTGTGAACTATAGCATCAGCAACTTTCCAGAATCTGACTACCCTCCTGAGATCCTGCCCTGTGGAGGTGAGCCCCCACAATCATATAAGCCAATTCCTTTGCATGTATTAAATATTGTTACTAATTGTTCTCTTTCTCTAGTAGAACCCTGATACTGTAGATATTAATATCATTAATATTTATGTAGTTATAATTTAGGATATAATTATAAACTCACATGCTTCCTATAACTGGGTGTTTTTAATTCAGTTATCTTATTTTTGCTTAGTGAATGATTATTGTATAACTCAACCCTTGATATTCCATCCAACTATGTTTCTATTTCAGTTATCTTCAGTATTGTTCATTATGAGTCCACTGTTTTGGCTGTAATTACTACAAATACATAATTTATCACTCCTTGTTCAAAAGCTTTCAAATATGCCCCATTGTATTTAAAATAAAATTTAATAGCTAACATATGACTCAGAAGGCCCTCCATCATCTGTCTCTTTCCCCCTTCTGCAATACTATCACTTATTCTGATAGTTCTCTTGTCCTGCTTGCCTCTGTGTTCCAGCTGCCCTTTCTATGTTCTTCAACAGCTCATGCTACATGACTTTACATGACTAACTTGATAATTCTTCAGTTTTCAAGTCATATATCAGTTCATTAAATGGGTTTTCTTGGAAAATCCATCTTATTTCTGCCCTCATAGCATTTTATACTTTCCTTTACAACCTCATCACTGTTTTAGTAGTTTACATATTCAAGTGATTATCAGCTTTATATATGTCTCTTCAATGACACAAACTGCAAGGTGAGTAGAGGCCATATCTATTTTGTTCATTCCTTTAGGCTAGGCTTCCTTAAAAACAAACCTGGAATAAAAGGCTTGTGTGCAGATAATTATTTAGAAATGAGTGATTTGAGCTAGTGTAAGCAACAAAGGGGATATACAGGGAATGAGGGATGCTGATGAGGATGTCTTATCAAACTGGCCACCACTATTGGTGACTGATGCTCAATTTGTACGCATATTTTGAGATCCCTAGAGAATGCTTATCAGAACTGTCCCCAGTGAGGATGAAAAAAAAAAAAAAGAAGGGTGTATTTATTTCTTGGTTTTGTCATTACATCTCGAAACTGTAATTCATGTGAGCTAATGGAATAAGCTGTAGTACCCACCACTTCAGCCAACACCAATATTATAATTGATATTTCCATTTCTCTCCTTCACCATACACCATGGATTTCTTTTATCCTCAGCCAAAACATGGCTGATTCATGCTACTTTCTTAATGGAATGACCCTGACCTTCATCCATGAGAAATCTAAGTTTTCAATTCACTTGCCCTTACTTACTGGTTCCTTTAATAGCTGATTACCATTAAGGAAGCTTGAAGAGATGTTTCAATATAGCTGTTTCCAGATATATTTCTCCCTTCCTCAGTTGTGTACCTGCTACTTTGTTCCCCATGATACTCTGTGTCAATTACCCTATCCTCTGAACCCCCCATTATATGAACTCCTTTTTTCTGTCCTCGCCCACTGAATGAGAAGCACTAAGTGACGACAAGGCAGATAAAGCATTGAGTGTAAATACTACCATGATCCCTTGTGAAAGCAACCCCCTTGAGAATCAAGATTTCTAATCCTTTGCAAATGTTATTCCTGTAAGGATAGAGGCCAAAACCAGAAGTCATTAGATTGACAGTGAGTGAAGAAAATCCTATGTTTATGTGTGTTTTATACACCCATTAAGTTACTAAGAACACAGTCATCTCTCTCTCTGTCTATCTCAGAGTATTCAGAAGAATCTGGAGGTACAAATTTTTTTCAAACTCATCTCAAGTTTCAGTGTCTAACTCTTCTCCTATCAAGTTCTTGATTTTGACACAGGACATGCATTAAGGCTTCATTCTCAGGTTCCTGTGTTGCTCTTCCAACTTGGTATGAGACTGGACACTTATTTTTTATCATGTTCTGTCATAAGTCTGTGTGAGAAGAGAGGCTTCTTAAAGGCTGTCAAAGAAGCTTTCTGGCTTTTAAGACATGCCTTGAGTTACTTTATAATTTAATTTAATTTTTAGTAATGTATTTTTAAACCATTTTATTGAGTTATAACTGACATGTAAAAAGTTGTCCATTTAATATGTAAGTATACTTATACAGTATAAGTGTACATCTGTGAAACCATCACCACCATCAAGGCCACAGACATATCCATCACCTTCTAGAGTTTATTACTGACTCTAATAGTAGTAGTAGCAGCAGTGGTAGTAAAAACAATTAACATAACATCTACCCTCTTAGAAAAATTTAACTATACAATGCAGTATCTTTTGTTATAGGCATGTTGCTACACAGTATATCTCTAGAACTTATCTTATAACTGAAACTTTGGACATTTTGACCATCACTTGGCAATCACTATTCTATTCTCTGCTTCTTTGACTTAGATTATTTTAGATTCTACATAAAGATGAGCTCATACAATATTTATCTTTCTATGTTTGCTTATTTTACCTAGCATAACACCTTCTGATCCATCCACATCATTGAAAATAATAGGATTTCCTTCTTTTTAAAGACTGAATACTATTCCATTGCATGCATGATGTATATACCACATTTTATATTTTTAAGGCTTCCAAAGAAGGTAACAAAAAGCATATAAGTGCACACTCTTTATGTAACCCTTGCCCCTTCATTTTAAATGCCACAGCTTCCTTGTAACTGAGCACCTCTTTTTCTACCTGAACCTAATCACAGTCATTTCAGCTGAGAGTCTTGATTGTTTTGATGCTACTAAAATGGACAGTGATCATCTTTCTAAATTACCAAAAAAATAGGGACCTCATTCCCTGCAGCCAGCCAAGTGATCCAGCTTTAAAGTCCTATCTTAAGGCTACCAATTGCTTTAACATAGGCAACCATGAAGACAAAGATAAAGGCCTGAATGAGAATAGTTTATTGACAATATGATTTCAGGGAGTAGGTGACTGACACTGGTGATCTGGACAGTCAAGGAGGAAAATTTAGTGCAAAGGTGCAATATAAACTTATTCTCTCTTAAGAGAGACTGATACTTAATTCAATGGGACATTTCAAGCTTTTCATGAAATGAATCTCAGAAACTATTAATAGGAGATTAAAAGAGGGATATATATATATATTTTTTCTTTAGTACTGTTCCCTATTGCTCAGGGGAAAGCTTGTGTGAATCAGTTTTTGTATGCATCCAGGTTTCACACGTATGAATACAAATATATATATATATACATATATATATGTGTATATATATATATATATATCCATTTTTTATCCTATCTTGAAGCAACAGAGAAGCCCTTTGAAGGAAACAGGAAGCACATGATAAAATACACAAGACAGGGAATTGTAAGGTTTTAACTATGTTAACCTCAAAAGCCCATGTGGAACATATCCTTAAAACAGTGGCTGGAGTGGAAAAAAAATTAAGCCTGAGAAGCAATAGAATCATAAATTAGATACATTCATGATGCGACCTCTGATTCTTAACACAAAAGAAGAAATCCATAAACATTTCTGAATGAATAAATGAAGGCATGTATACAATTAAGATACAGTTAGTAGCTACATGGTCTAGGATAGAGCTATTTTTAGTTTTAGCTAAAGTAAATTTTGTGTACTGGTGAGTATGGTTTGCTTTATGTCTATACATTGCTACCTTCAATTGATATGTCATTTAGACAAAAATATTATTATGGGATATCAATTTGTATGTATATTATTTATATTATATATACATATATACATTATGCATACATATATACATTATACATATATATAGTGTATATATACGCTATATATATATATATATTCATTTAGTTATATGGATTAGAAAAAATACAAAACTCAAGCAGTGTTTTCCAAATACTATTTTTTCTAGCTTTTTCTTGTCCCTATATTATTTAAGTTCTCTATCTCCAAATATACAGAAGGGTTGCCAAGAAAACCAGAAATAATGGTAATATAGATATTATTATTTATGTTAGGGAAAGAAAATATGTATTATTCATACACTGACCCTTTAGCTCCATGCTCTATTGAAGATAACAGCCAGAAAACAGGTGTAACATTCTTCCCCAAAGTTTTTTTTTTTTAAATTTTTCTCTTTGGTAGGTTCTATGTAATTTAAATATATTTGGGGACTTGGAAGAGTGGATCCCCAGACTATCAAAGTATTAATGGTTTGAATTGTTTGGATCTGGCTCTGTGAGATAATAACTTGTTCTTCAGGGACACCAGGCATTTTCGAATTGCCTGTGTTTTCATGAGCATGTCAAATTTTCTTTCTGAGATTCAGCTTTCTTAGCTAAAAAGTTAGGTTTTGTATGTTAACTAACTTCAGATTTTTTTTCCCTGTTATTTCACTTAGCTGTCAGCCTGGAGTGTTTTGTTGAAGCTCTGGTAGGTATCCTTATATGTTTGTAGCATTTTTTAAGTGACTTTTAAAGAATAGTATTTTTCTTAATAAATACTGACTGGTCATTAACTGCCACTGTACTTGAACCAAGAATTCTTATTTTTTAAGGGATTTTTTTCTCTAAGCACTTAGTACAATAAGTTTTCTGCTCATACAAACAAAACAAAAATTGCCCCATTTTCTTTTTTACTAATCATGTACTAGATCAATCCTAAACTCTTGCACTATCTTAGGAACTGAGGGATAGGGAAAGAACAACTATTTCACTGAGAAGCTGTTTGATTCATCACATTTTCCTCTATTTCCTCTTGTATATTTTTATAAGTATGAAAAATTATATGTCTCCTATGCAGCAGAATTTGGCAACATCTGACAAAAATACTTTTACATTAACAGTTTGACATAGAAACCTACTTCTAATAGGACTCTATTCATAAAGTATATCACAAAAATTTTAAATGGTGTAGGCACAAATTTACTCAATTAGTATTTACAAAAATAAGTTAATGAAAATCACATCAGGATCATCATGTAGTCATTCACAGCATTACATTAAAATAGAATTTTAAAATAGAATTCATATATGGACTTTTCTTGAAGACATATAATAAAGTGATAGAATCAAGGTATAGAACTTTGTAGGTGGAATGCAATATTTTGTATAAGAGATAGGAATATATTTGTATATGTAATATTCAAAATGATGGAAAGATTAAAAATAGTAAAAATAATTTCATTTAAAAGCAGGAAGGAAACAAAACAGGAAAGAGGAGAGTAATGGAAGTGAGATTTCTGTGAATGTACTTGTTATATATATTTTTTTGATTACTGTAAAAATTTCTTATTAAAAAATCTTGTAAACAGGAAAGTGAGTATAGTGTTTGATTTATCATACAACAAGCATACGCATATAACCAAGATCCAATCTAGGAATAGAATGGTAAAAGTACCACAAAATCCCCCTCATACCCACTATCAAATGATGACCTTCCAATGACATCAAGACCACCTCTGTCTTCTTTTCTGTCACACTCTTTCTCTCTCTCTCTCTCTCTCTGTCTTTTGGTGGTGAACTATTTTTCATCTCTTAATGAAACAGAAACATATATCTTTTTGGATCTGGATTTATTTCTGTCATCTCAATTGTTGTGAGATTTATCCATAATGTATGTAACAGAATTCTAATTTTTATATGCTTTAAATTACTATAGTTTTTCTATTGTATGATTATAACAAAATTTATCCATCTATTCTATTCTTGAAATTCTTTGATGTTGCCAGATTTAGGATATCACAAGCACTGCACTATGAACATTCCTTACAAGTACTTCCATTCATATGTGTACACAATTATCTTAGCATTTCACCTAGGAGTAAAATTTCTATGTAATAGGGGTTGGATGCTTTCATCTCATGTAGATAATGCCAGACAGTTTTGAAATCTGATTGTCATGATTTTCAACTACATCAACAATGTGTGAGAGTTTTCTTTGCTCCTTATCTTTACTAACATGGAGATTGATGTATCATTACATATTTTTTCACCTTATCTTCAATCAGTTATTGAAGATAACTGCACACAGAAAAAAACTGCACAACTTGATGCAATTATCACTAAACAAGCTTCTGAAACCACCATACCCATCAACATTTCTAACATTAGCATTAGTCCCAAGAAGACCCCTCATGTACTGGTTTTATTAGCATCTCTCCAAAATCTGTGTTTATCCAGAACCACAGAGTATGGCCTTACTTGGAAATAGGACCTTAAGAAGCTTACAGTTAGTTAAAATGAGGTCTGGAATCCTTATAAATAGACACACGTAGGAGGCAATGCCACATGAAGATGGAGACAGAGATCAGAATGATCTGTGTGCCAGGTCAAGGTAACACTAACAGTTGCCAGCAACCACCAGATACTTGGAGAAAAAATGGATTATATTCTCCCTCAGAACCTTGAGGAAGAAACAACTCTGCTGATACCTGGATTTCAGACATCTTTCTGAACTATAGGGGAATAAATTTCTGTTGTTTTAAGCCATCCAGTTTGTGGTACTCTTTTAAGGTAGCCCTAAGAAATTAACATATGACCCCATCTTCCTCTCCAGATTGTACACTATACAGAATTAATGTAAATGGAATCTTAAAGTATCTATTATTTCCACAATTTCTGTCACTTACCATTTTTGTGAGATTCATTTATACATTTTGTGCAAATTTATTATATTATATTTCATTGCTATACAGAATTCCATTATATGAATATACTATAGTTTATTTATCATCCTACATTTCGTAACAATAGTATTTGTTTTGTTTTGGCTGAAGCTATTTTTTGTACCTGTTTTGGTTCACATATGTGCATATGTGTGTTTTGGGCATATAGATAAGGTTATGATTTATGATAATCATAATTTGTCCCTCATGACTCCAGGCCAGGATTCAGTGATCTGCTTTTGTCCTTTGTCAGCTGACTTCCTGTTAATTTCTACCAATTGGGGGCACAAGATAGATGCTGGAAAGCAGAACTGGAAAAAATAAACCTTTTTGTTTGGCTTGCTTTCAATATAAAGCTAGCAGTAACTCCTCAGTCCAGAAGATTTGGTTGTCTGGAACCCAGCAGTTCACTGTTTTAAGTCTAGAGCCTTGGTGGGTTTTAGAGTGTGTCTTCCATTTTTATTCTTCAGCTTCATGTTTATCTTGACTCCTGTTAACACTTTATTTCTCTCTATATATTTTAGAATAATCTTCTCTATTTCTATGCACACAGAAAATCTTTTTGATTGGGTTTGTATTGAAAATATAAATAATTTTAGGAAGAATATATATCTTTAATATTTTGAATTTTTAATTTGTGAACCTAGTATATTGCTCATTTGTACTGAGATACCTGATAGCTTTAATATTTCTTTTAGAAGAAATTAATTCTGATTAATTCTCCCAGTTGTTTACTTGTTTCTGATAATACCTTTTAAGTTTCTATATTTTTGAAGACGACTTTTGATGGATATGGAATTCCATGTTGACTATAATTATGTTATTAAATCATTATTATTATTTTGGCTTTGGGATTTTACTTTCTACTGTTTAGTGAGTCCTGTCATCATCCTATAAAGTTAATATTTAATTTTCTCTGGCTGATTTTCAGATTCTCATACCTACTTGATTTTGCTTCTGTTTTCATAGTTTTATCATGTCTCATGTGATATCTAGGCATAGCTTTCTTTGTATTTATCTTCCCGTTTTTTGTAGTGCCTGTTCAATCTGTTGTTGGTGTTTCTTATCATTAATTGAATATTCTAAAGTATTTTGTCTCTAAATATCACTTCTCCATTTTCTTTCTTATTTCTTTCTAGAACTCATTAAAGGTATAACAGATATTTGCACAGTATTTCATATGAATTTTGTTACCTTCTGATTTTTCCATCCTATTTTTTCTCCCTGCTTCCAATTTTCTCCCTGGATCCAATATTCCAATTTCTGATTTGTCTTCAGCTTTAACATACTGTTTAAACCATCCATTGAACTGTGCATTCCAGTTATATATTTTCACTTTAGAATTTTTTTAATAGCTCTTAATCTTCCAAAATTGAGACTTGTATTTATTTCTTTAGACATATTAATATTGTTATTTTAAAGTCTATGCTCAACATCTACATTTATGGAATGAATATATATATATTTATATATATGTGTGTGTGTATACATATGTGTGTGTATATATGTGTGTATATACATATGTATATATGTGTGTGTATACATATGTATGTGTATATATATGTGTATATGTTAATTTTTAATTAAGTATAGGTGGCACATGTTACATTGCTTTCAGGTGTACAAACTAGTGATTCAGCATCTCTATATGCTATACTTGCCACAAATACCACAACTATCATCTGTCACAATACAATGCTCTCACAATATCATTGACTATATTCCCTTTGCTGTGCCTTTTATTCCCATGACTTATTCCTCCCATAACTGGAAGTCTGTGTTTCTCATTCCCCTTTACCCATTTTGTCTCTGATACACCCCTTCCCTCCAGCAACCATCAGTTTGTTTTCTGTGTTCAGAGATCTGATTCTGCTTTTTGTTTATTCATTTTTGTTAGAGTTCACATATGAGTAAAATTATATGGTATATATGTATTCTCAGCCTGACTTATTTCACTTTGCATAATATCCTTTAGTTCCATCCATGTTGTTGCAAAAAGCAAGCTCTCATCCTTTTATTGACTATATAATATTCCATGGTCTGTGTGTGTGTGTGTGTGTGTGTATGACATCTTCTCTATCTGATCATCTATTGATGTACATTAAGATTGCTTCCATATATTGCCTGTTGTAAATAATGCTTCAATAAATAGGTGCATATATTTTTTGAGTTAATGTTTTTCTTTTCTTTGGGTAAATACTCAGTAGTGGGATTATTGTATCATATGGTATTTCTATTTTTTTTTTGAAGAATCTCCATACTATTTTCACAGTGGATCTACCAATTTATATTCCTACCAATAGTGCATGAGGGTTCCTTCTTCTGCACTTACCAGCTTACTACTTCCAAACGTTCTACACTTCCAACACTTTTTCTCCACATCCTTACCAAAGACATTTCTTATTTTTTTTTATTTTAGCCATTTTGACAAGTATAAAACAATATCTCATTGTGGTTTTGACTTCATTTCCATGATGATGAGTGGTGTTGAGCATCTTTTCCTGTATTTGTTGGCCATCTGTATGTCTTTTTAGAAAAGATGTCTATTCAGATCCTCTGCTCATTTTTTAATTGGATTTTGTTAGCATTATGTTGCAGAATATCTTTATATATTTTGGATATTAACACCTTATCAGATATATTATTGGTAAATATCCTCTCCCATTCAGTTGGTTGCTTTGTTGTTTTGTTCATGGTTCCCTTTGCTGTGCACAATCTTTCTATTTTGATGAGTCCCTAGTTTATTTTTGCTTTTGCATCCCTTGCCTCAAGAGATATCTAGAAAAATGTTGCTGTGTCCTGTGTCAAAAACAAACAAACAAACAAAGAAACAAAGAAAAACCCACTGCTTGTGCTCTCTTCTGGTACTTTTATGGTTTCAGGTCTCACAGTTAGCCTATAATCCCTTTTTGAGTTTACTTTCTTGAGTAGTGTTGAAAAATGGTCCAGTTTCATTCTTTTGCATGTAACTGTCCAGTTTTCCCCACACCATTTATTGAAGAGACTGTCTTTCCTCCATTGTGTTTTCTTGCCTTATTTGTCATAGGTTAATTGACCATGTAAATGTGGGTTTATTTTCAGAATGCAGACCTTTGACCTCCTTGGTTAAGTTTTTCCCTAGGTTTTTGTTGTTGTTGTTGTTTTGTTTTGTTTTGTTTAATTTTAGTGCAATTATAAATGAGATTCTTTTCTTAATTTCCCCTTCATTACTAGTATATAGAAATGTAATCAATGTGATACATCACGTCAACCAAATGAAGGATAAAAATCATATGATCATCTCAGTAGATGTAGACAAAGCATTTGACAAAATTCACCTTGCATTCACAATAAAAACTGCTCTTGAAGTGAATTTAGAAGGAACATATCTCAACATAATAAAGGCTATATATGAAAAATCCACACCTAACATCATACTTAACAGTGAAAAACCGAGAATTTTTCCTCTAAGATCAACAAAAAGACATGGATCCCCATTCTTGCCACTTTTATTCAACATGGTACTGAAAGTCCTAGCCATTGCAATCAGACAACAAAAAGAAATAAGAGGCATCCATCCATATTGGTAAGGAAGAAAATAAATTGTCATTATTTGCAGATGACATATTATACATAGAAAATCCTACAGACTCCCCCCAAACCTATTAGAATTAATAAATTAATTCATTAAATTGAAGGATTAAGTTTCAGAATTAACATATAGATCATTTTTAAGACTACTTCTATTTTTTTTGTTGTTCCTGTTTGTTTTGTTTTGTTTTGTTTTGCATTGTCTAGATCATTCTGTGTCTGTGATGGTTCTATTGAATTTTGGGTATTGTATGTGAAAAAACTATAGCAATATTTTGAAACTTTGGATGAATTTATTTTTGGTCATCACTGTGGCATATCAGAAATTCCAGATAATAGTAAACAAATAGGTGATCAGGATTATATGATTCTGGGTTTCAAATCTCCTGAGGGTTGGGCTTTGTCTCATTTACTTCAGTCTTAGGTTGTTGATGTAAAATCTGGACCTGTATTTTATTCTTGTAATATTGAAATTATATAAACACTTATATAACCCAAATTGGTAAAAAGGCAATTCCTCAAATTGAAAAATCATTAAAACGAATGACATGACTTTTCATCAAGTCAGAAACGTAAACACAAAGAAAAAAATATAGCATTTGACTATACATTCTCAGTCATTTAAGGAAAAATTTTTAAAAAGTTAAAATCATGGCTGTCATATATATAATTTTATGAAATTATTAATTAAATGAGAAAACTGAAAGATGTTATAACTAATTCAAAGGAGAAACCAAGAACTACAAATTTATATTCAGTAAAGGAACTTTTAAATCAATTTGTAAAAACCAATTTATTTATTAAGCAATAACTACATGAATTGCAATGGACACAAATAATTTATATTCGTATGCACAGAAGAAACTTCAGCATACCATTAAAAGAACAACCTTCAAGACAGCTCTTTTGCCAATTAAGATTCTTAGTTTTTCTCTACAATTGTATCTAAGGGCCAAACACCAGAACAAAACAAAGCAAACAAAAATTTACAAGGAATATAGATTTTGTTTTACAGTATTCTTATTACATAATGTTATTCTTATTAGTAATATTCTTATTATAATATTGTTATTTTGAAATAACACATTGTAAAATACATCAAATAATTATAATCATTTTCATAGAAACCTTCTCAACTAAAAAGAATATAGAAAATAAATTGTGCTAAATTTCTATAATCTTACAGTTGGGTTATATTTATTGGTGCGATCTTATGTGATCTTTTTTCTGCCTATAAAATATTTTGAACTGTTACCTCTTACTTATAATTATTGGTGCGATCTTATGTGATCTTTTTTCTGCCTATAAAAATATGCATTTCTTTTACATATCCACATAATAGTCCTGGCAACCCTAACACTCAGGCCATCATACAAATCAGTTAATTTCTTAGAGCAAAAAACAAGGACTTGATAAACAAATAACTCATTCCAGTAGAACAGGAAATTAAAATACACACACACACACACACACACACACACACACACACACCATCTGAGTGTGGCCATACCCTTAGATACAGCTTAGTCCACTCCAAGTCAGTAAAAATAAAAATAGAAAATGAAGGAGGTCTTTCTGGATTAAACAATATCTAAAATAAACTTATGATGTAAAACACATTATTATTTTGACAAGTGAACATCATTTCCTTTTTTGTATCCACTTTCAAAAAATAATGCTCCATAAAAATTCATGTATTTGTTCTTCAGAAAATTTATATACTAACTGGATAGGAGGTGATACTATATAATTATTTTCATTTCTTAGATTAAATAATAACATTTTGGGGCACCTGGGTGGCTCAGTGGGTTAAAGCCTCTGCCTTCAGCTCAGGTCATGATCCCAGGGTCCTGGGATTGAGCCCCTCATCGGGCTCTCTGCTCAGCGGGGAGCCTGCTTCCTCCTCTCTCTCTCTGCCTGCCTCTCTGCCTGCTTGTAATCTCTGCTTGTCAAATAAATAAATAAAATATTTTAAAAAATAAATAATAACATTTTACTTGTGTAATGAACTGGAGTTTTGAGCTGCATAATATAATATTTATGGATGAGATGTTAAAATGCCTTGAATTCACTTTAAAATATTCCAACAACAATAACGAGGTGCTAGAAGGATAAATGAAACAAACATGGTAAAATGTTTACAGTTGTTGAAGCAGAGTGATAAATACCTGAGTGTTTATTGTTCTTTATTCTTTTTGGTAAAAGTTAAATGGAAATAAATATACATGTACTAATGACAATACTCTCAATAGGGGAATGAGAAACATTTAATTTATTGTTTTCCCAGTACATAGTTCTGCATTTGACAAAAACTACTCATTCCTTAAATATTGAAAGAAAAAAAAATGAATGAAGTTTGCAAAACCAAACTTGTTTTACTAAATTGTTTTACTAAATGTTACCACCTCCTTATTCATAGTAGAATTTATATTGTAACAAGATCAACAAATCAATGACATATGGTACATCTGCCAGGACATAGAGACAGTTCTATCAATGGGAACTTTTCTTTGCAAGACTATTATCATAATAGATGTTTGACTCAACTATTGAGACATATTATATGAGTTGAAATGAAAAACAAAATGAACTGTAGGATTGCATTCCACTAAAGATCCATTAAGCAAATTATATGGAAGCAATTCACTATGCATGTAAGAGGAAAGAGAGAAATAAGAATTAAGTAACTTCCCCAATAAAGAAGTGAAGTCATTTTTGCCTCTGTAACCCCAAAGCTTAGAGTAGCTCTCAGTATTAGATATAATCACCTACAAATTATTTTAAAAATGACAGGAAAAAAATAATGATAACGAGAAATGTTATTAGGTAAAGGAAATCAGAGTTTCTATGGAGTTAGTTTAGGCATTTTGGGAAAGGTCAACATTCGTTTCTTATAAGACCCAAGATTGATGGGGTGCCTGGGTGGCTCAGTTGGTTAAGCATCTGACTCTTGATTTCAGCTCAGGTCCTGATCTCAGGGTCATGAGATTGAGTCCTGTATCAGCTCCATGCTGGATGTGGAGCCTGCTTAACATTCTCTCTCTTCCTCTCCCTTCCCTGTTCTGCCTGCACCCTTTCTCTAAAAAAAATATAAAATAAATAAAATAAAATAAGACGCAAGTTTGAAAACAATCAATTCAAAACTTGAAAGTCATTCAGTAAATATGTAATAAAAAAAAGAATAGTAGTGGCTATTGTTTTCATGAACGGTAACTTTATATGGAAAAATAGGTAAATTGTATATGTAAGGGTAAGAAGTTATTAGAAGATAAGTAAGAGGTAACAGTTCAAAATATTTAATAGTAACAGTCATTTAATGCTGAATTAAATAGGTAAGAGACATGGTGTTTTATTTTAAATTATTATTTTGAACCCAGAATTTAAAAAATAAAACTACTATACCAAATACAGATGATAAATCAAAATAGACTGAAGTTCCAAGAATGGTCAGTGAGCTAACCAATGGGAAAATTTTATGGTTTAGCAAGAAAAAAAAATTATGTTAATGAGAAACAGGTAACAGATTCTAGTGTGAAGAGGAATGGCTGGAAGATGAAGAGGTGAATTTAGTATACTGTAAATGAGGTAGTGTACTATAAACGAGTACACTGTGAGTTAGGCACCTTGAAGGCATATTTAGATAGAAGATAAATTTTGTTCAGCTTACATAGTATTTTGTTTTTGCTGTTGTTTTATATTGCCTTTAGTTATGGATACAATTCCCAGGTTCTCAGAATTCTTTCTGCTCTGATTTTATAGGTCTTGTCTCATTAACTAATTTGCTTTATCTGCCCAGACCCTGGAGGATTTGTTTGTGACCTAAGAGTTGAGACCATTTGAATGAACATTACTCAATCATTAGGATGGGTAACCAGGACCATTTATGTCACTATAAGTTTTCTCTCTATAGAAATTCTTGCCTCAGAAGATTAGCCAATAAATCAGTAAATAATCTCAATATTTGCTTTAGGCAATTCTTATCGACCAATTATCTGGACCAAGTTTGCTAATAAGGGCAAAGGAAAAGTTCAAAATTTGAATGGACTGATAATAATTTTGGGAGGAAAATATATATACACCTATATATGTGTGTGTGATATCTAACTATATTTTTATTTTTTTCTAGAATAAGTCTAGAGAAAAATAACAGCAATAGTTCATTTTATAAAGCTAGCATAACTTGTATATATGTGTGATAAAATTATTGAATAAAATAAATACATAGACCTCTGATTTATAGAAATAGACACAATATTTGGCCTTTATTGTGATTGATTATATTAACAGAGTGTTTAATGTAAACTTACCTTGAATTTATGCTCAAAATTTATAATTAAATATATTCTTATATTAAAATTTTAGATATTTCATAGACAAAGATCCATGGACTACTTTCCTTCTTCGCTTTATGCTACTTAGAATTCTTTTTACATGCTGTTGTTGGGCCCAGCACACTCAATTATTGGTGACTGGGGAGAGTAACCAGAAATTAATTAGAAGCAGATGGGGCTAAGCTTGGTAAAGTGAACTAGTGTAATTGTGGTTAGTTTGAGGCTTCAGGCCTCTGTAAAATGGATAAATTAATTTTCTACCTTGTCTAATTATATAATGACAATAATGCCTGATCTTTTTTACTAGCTACTAATCTCCTGTAAGCCATATTTCATCAAAATAAACAGGTAATAGCTTAGTGATGCTGCCAGTATCCAATGTGATACCAAAACCATTTATCTATCTTAAAATGAGATCCATATATGAAGTATTATATTTTCTGCCTAGAGTAATTTGGAAAGCCTTGATTCAAAACATAGTAGTCTAATTGTCAACTTTAATGTAGATTACAAAGAAATCTTAAACAGAATTTTTTTTTTAATATTTGTAATTGGTAGCAATTCTATTTTTTTCTCTAGAATTATAAAAACAAGCTTATATGAAACAAATTATCACTAGCATACATTATATTAGTATTCAGGAATGAAGAGGAGAATATGGGAAATGGATAAAATAAAAGTTTAAGGGAATAGGGAGACCAAGGGTGGCTTGGACTGTATCTTACCCAAGGCAATCTTTACTTCTCATGTGAACCAAGCTAGACTAAGTTCAGTTTTCGCCTCTGATTAGATTAGAGAAATAATGTATTACTACACATATATGTGTGAAATAATGCATGTTAAAAATACCTTAAAAACCATTATGTGGGGACACCTGGGTGGCTCAATGGGTTAAGCCAGGTCATGATCTCAGGGTCCTGGGATCCAGCCCTACATCGGCCTCTCTGCTCAGCAGGGAGCCTGCTTCCCCCCTACCCTCTGCCTGCCTCTCTGCCTACTTGTGATCTCTCTCTCTGTTATAAATAAATAAAATCTTAAAAAAAAATTATATGCTATATACAACCATTAGGTGGTGTTATGTAAACAGTGAATGTTTTATTAACAATTGTCAAAGAGTTGCATCTTGAATCAATAAAATCATGACATATTAAATATGAAATGCCTACATTATCAGCAAATGTGTTGATGTTTGAAATATATATATTTATCTCCTTGTATATATATATATATATATATATATATATATATATAAATGTAAATATATGTATTTATCTCCTTTAAAATTTTTCTGTAACAGTTACCCACCAGGGTTTAACCATAAAAAAAAAATACAGTATTCTAGGAGATAAATACCTCCTAGATGATACTAATTACTAAACAAGGGGAGAAATCCTAAAAATGAAAAAACAAAAAACGTTTCCTTCATGTCCCAAAGTAAAGAGTAAATAATTCTCATTTAAAGAGGCATATTCTCAGAAGGAAGTTCCATACCTTTCTTCTGATTCTTAAATGTTGCAGCTTTTATCAGGAGAATGTAAGATTGATGAATGCTTTTATAGTTTGCTATTGATTTTGGTCATTTCAGTGCCCACTAAAGTAAGATGCATTTTGACTGTTATTTCCACTAAGCCACCCTGGGTCATGTAAATGAAATAAACAATCTGCCCTCTATTTGCACTCTAGAAATAGAGGCATGGATAATGGTAATAATGAATATTCCTTTCTGTTTTAGTCACATTGAAGTTTATCTGAAGTGCTCCATATACCTCATAGGTCTTTTGCATGAACCAAGCAAACTTTGAAAATATTAGAATGGTTATTCCATGTAGAATATTACTTTTATTAATATTACAGACTCATGTACAGATACTAAAATAAAAATTGTAGATATTGGTTCTTTAACATTACCTACAAAAACATACTCAAAAACAAATTTTAAAAGCCTCTCATCAGCTGTATATTTTTTTAAATAGGGAGAGATTCAGAGATAGCCAAATAACTCATTAGGAAAAGACTGCATATTGAGAAGACTGAAAACTCATCCCCAAGATCTTAAATATAATCAATTACTTGATATTATATGATTTAAAATTTATAAAAATGGATGTTAGAAGCAATAAATGGTCAAAATTTGCTTTGCAGAGGTAAAAACAGAGGGTTATTTTAAAATTATATTTAGAAAATCCATTCTTATGTAATGTCTTAGCTAGATTCTATAAACTGTGTTATTAAATAACTTTTATTTTATTTTATTTTTATTTTACTTTATTATTTCTTTTCAGTGTTCCAGAATTCACTGCTTATGCACCACACCCAGTGCTCCATGCAATATGTGCCCTCCATAATACCCACCACCAGGCTTACCCAACCCCCCACCCCCTTCCCCTCCAAAACCCTCAGTTGGTTTCTCAGAGTCCACAGTCTCTCACGGTTTGTCTCCCCCTCCGATTTCCCTCAACTCACTTCTCCTCTCCATCTCCCAATATCCTCCATGTTATTCCTTATGCTCCACAAGTAAGTGAAACCATATGATGATTAACTCTCTCTTCTTGACTTATTTCACTCAGCATAATCTCTTCCATTAGCGTCTATATTGATAAAAAAGTTAGGTATTCATCCTTTCTGATAGAGGCATAATACTCCATTGTATATAAGAACCGTGTCTTCTTTATCCATTTGCCCGTTGAAGAGTATCTTGGTTCTTTCCACAGTTTGGTGACTTTGGCCATTGCTATGAACAATGGGGTGCAGATGGCCCTTCTTTTCACTACATCTGTATCGTTGGGGTAAATATCCAGTATTGCAATTGCAAAGTCATAGGGTAGCTCTATTTTTAATTTCCTAAGTAATCTCCACGCTGTTTTCCAAAGTGGCTGTACCAACTTGCATTCCCACCAACAGTGTAAGAGGATTCCCCTTTCTCCACATCCTCTCCAACACACGTTGTTTCCTGTCTTGTTGATTTTGGCCATTCTAATTGGTGTAAGGTGGTATCTCAATGTGGTTTTGATTTGAATCTCCCTGATGGCTAATGATGATGAACATTTTTTCATGTGTCTGTTATCCATTTGTATGTTTTCTTTGGAGAAGTGTCTGACATCATAATCTGTTTTGTGTGTGTTGAGCTTGAGGAGTTCTTTATAGATCTTGGATATCAACCCTTTGTCTGTAGTGTCATTTGTGAATATCTTCTCCCATTCCGTGGGTTGCCTCTTGGTTTTGTTGACTGTTTCCTTTGCTGTGCAGAAGCTTTTGATCTTGATGAAGGCCCAAGAGTTCATTTTCGCTTTTGTTTCCTTTGTCTTTGGAGACATATCTTGAAAGAAGTTGCTGTGGCTGATGTCAAAGACGTTACTGCCTATGTTCTCCTCTAGGATTTTGATAGATTCCTGGCTCACATTGAGGTCTCTTAACCATTTCGATTTTATCTTTGTGTATGGTGTAAGAGAATGGTCAAGTTTCATTCTTCTACACATAGCTGTCCAATTTTCCCAGCACCATTTATTGAAGAGACTGTCTTTTTTCCACTGTATATTTTTTCCTTGTTGCCTTGTTGAAGATTATTTGACCATAGAGTTGAGGCCTCTCAACTCTGTTCCACTATCTGGGCTCTCTACTCTGTTCCACTGGTCTATGTGTCTGTTTTTGTGCCAGTACCATGCTTTCTTGGTGATCTCAGCTTTATAGTAAAGCTTGAAATCAGGAAACATGATGCCCCCAATTTTGTTTTTCTTTTTCAACATTTCCTTATCAATTCGGGGTCTCCTCTGGTCCCATAAAAATTTCAGGATTGTTTGTTCCCAGCTCTTTGGAAAATGCCAGTGAAATTTTGATTGGGATGGCATTGAAAGTATAGATTGCTCTAGGCAGTATTGACATTTTAACAGTGTTTTTTCTTCTGATCCATCAGCATGGAATGGTCTTCCATCTTTTTGTGTCTTCTTCAACTTCTTTCATGAGTGTTCTGTAGTTCCTCAACTACAGATCCTTTGCCTCTTTGGTTAGGTTTATTCCCAGGGATCTTATGGTTCTTGATGCTATAGTAAATTGCTCTTTAGACTAATATCCTATTATTCCAAATAGGCCTGAAAGAGTGACTTTCCCTTTAGATTCAAGGGCTAACTATAAATATATCAAGTTCCAAATGATTAATTAATGAGTTCAAATACTTGCTGAATTTTTTACTGAAATAAAACCCTCCTAAGGATGCCCATCTTATCTATTATTTTTCATCTCCCTGTACAAGCATAAATCTCTCTTCATCTTTTTACTTCATATGGAAATCTACATTTCTGGAATAATAATCCAGATTTGAAATGCCGGGCTGCCTTAATCTAACTAACCACCTTATCTCACCGTCCATGAAGATTGCCTAGAAAGATCAGAGGAGGATTTATCAATGGTTTCTGCTTCTCAAGTCTATACTGCACCCATATCTCTCCAATTAAGTTACATAACACTTAACTTCAGTCATAGTATAATATACCTATAAGCTACATAATTAGAAATTGACTTACAGTACTTACAAGTAATCACTTCTATTCTATAGGTTCTTATTTTCTGTTCATGATAATTACTATTGTCTCTGTGATTGTAGCCTCCTTGGAAGCTGGGACAATGTCTATTCTACTTCACCTGGTGCAGTAAACTAGTATGATAATATAATTAGAAGGACTCACTATGTGATAAAAACACATAATATTTACTTACTTTGCATTTTGGGATGACTTAAACAATTTGATTTTGATATAACAATTTCTGTTATTTTTGAATAATCATTTGTGTAGGATTTACCATGGATTTACCATGGATCTTGATTTTTTTGCAGAAAACAAAATTGGTTTCTTTGATTAGAATCAGTCAGAAATCCACAACTGGTCCACTTCATATGTAGTATGTTGTTTACTAAGTTTCACATACTTTCAGAATGAAATAGTCAAAAGGAGGCCAGCAGGTAAGATAAAAAGGTAAAGCCATAAGGCCATAATACCAGAGAGTAATAATTAATATACATGAAGGTGGGTAGTATTGGTAGGAAATCAAGCCTTGATGGCATTCCTGGGATCAGTTTTGAAGCAGGCAGCTGATACTGGGAGAACCTTAAGAATATGACAAAAGAGAAAATTCCAGGTTTTAGACAATGCTTGTTTTAGTGATAGATTCAAGTACACACTGCATTCAGCTGCATCACATGGGCTCTGTATAAACCTCAATTTGCATGATATTATTTTTCTTATTTAATATTCTGTGGTATTTGATATCACTTACTTGTGAGGCTCCTTGATAGACTTATACTACCTTCAAGTTCAAACATTAATTTAGTCTTCTCATCTTTCTCAGTAAGTCCAAGTTATATTTTCTAATCACATTAGAACTGGGCCTTAAACCAAGAAATCATCAACAGAACCATTCTGGGTGAGAGAACAGTAGAGGCTGAGCTTTTTACTTGCTGTTAGAAGTATGTGAGTGTAAGGGAAATAATATAGGACAAAACATTTCAACTGGTTTAAGGACATTTTTCTTAAAATAAAACATTGAACCAAGTTTTTTTTTTTTTTTTTAAGATTTTATTTATTTATTTGACAGAGAGAGAGACCATAAGTAGGCAGAGAGGCAGGCAGAGAGAGAGGGGGAAAGAGGCTCCCTGCTGAGCAGAGAGCCCAATGCAGGGCCCGGTCCCAGGACCCTGAGACCATGACCTGAGCTGAAGGCAGAGGCTTAACCCACTGAGCCACCCAGGTGCCCCTGAACCCAGTTCTAAACATTGAAACCCCTTCAACCCCTCAGATAGAAAATATAGTAAAAAATTCCATTAAAGTCGCCATTTTAGTGCTCATATTTCAGATAAGTTTTAAACATGTTATGTATAATAACTATTTTTGCCCTTACAACAAACCTAGGTTGGTATTACCAACCTCAGTGTCCTTTGACTCACATGCAAAGAAACACACATGAGGCCAACCATGGTACATGGTACTTATTGCAACTTCATGCCCAGGATTGAGGGAGACAGTCTTAATAAAAAGGATGCCAGGCTGCTCCCAAATTATGACCAGGAAATGTTTTTGAAGAGGCTAAAGCAGGGGGGATCCTGGGTGGCTCAGTGGGTTGGGCCTCTGCCTTCAGCTCAGGTCATGATCTCAGGGTCCTGGGATCGAGCCCCACATTGGGCTCTCTGCTCGGCAGGGAGCCTGCTTCCTCCTCTCTGTCTCTGCCTGCCTCTCAGCCTACTTGTGATCTCTGACTGTCAAATAAATAAATAAAAACTTTAAAAAAAAAAAAAGAAAAGGCTAAAGCAGAAACGGAGTGATGTCTAAGCATGGAGGGATAGGGAAATATGGGAAGTTGGGAGAGTAGATGCGGTTGACAGAATATGCTTCTTCATTATGTGTATGTTTTATTTCCATGTTATGTCTCCACCCCTGAGCTTGATTTTTAGCATGATAATAGGGAAAAGTAGGTGAATGATCAAGGATGGGGTCCATTGTGGGCCTGACTGGCCTGGTCTGATCTTTGCAGGAGGAAACCAGTTGCAAGTTGGGCCTGGATCTTGTTTCAAAGTGTGGTTTCTGGCTTCCTGATTCCCTGCAACACCTACAAGGTGGGCTAGAAAAATGGGTTATATAAAGGGGACCAAGATTTTCTGCAAGTTACTGTTCTGTAAAAGAGGTGCCCCAGAAAGGAAAACTACAAACAGGGATATTCAAAGACCTTTTATTTTGAAACAGATTGAAATTGTAAGGAGACAAGAGACCAGGATAACCTCATCCCAAGATGTGGTTCCCACACCCACCGTGTCAGGCAGGTGCCTCAGAGTCCCCATGTGTCTCATCAGCCATTAGTTTTTACTCCCCTTTAAGAGATGAGGAAACTGAGATACAGGAGCTTAAGGAAACTTGCTGAGATCGCATAAATAAGGTGCCCAAACCAAGATTCAAACCTAAGCAGTCTTGTACTGAGAGTGCGTGTTCTTATGCACTCCTCCACATCATCTGGTAAAGTTGTTACATGCTATTCATACTGACATTATGCAATTATATTTGTATGATGTTTTAGTATCAAAACTGAAATTTATCAACTGCCCATGAAAATCTATATATTCAATTTGCTCATTTATTCATTAATCTGTGTAAACATTTTAGATAACCCGTTTGTGTTAACCATTTGCTACACCCTGGAAATGCAAAAACGAAACCACCTATTTTTGATTCCCTAATTCTCTTCTAATATTTTCTGTTCTCTAGTCTATAGGAATAGAAAAAAATAGTGCTTTCCACGATTCATACTGAATACTGAAAATATAGAATTTTACAAAAGCAACTTTTTTTTCTTTAGAATTTTTTTTTTAAGATTTTATTTATTTGTCAGAGAGAGAGTACACACAAGCAGGCAGAGAGGCAGGCAGAGAGAGAGGAGGAAGCAGGCTCCCTGCCGAGCAAGGAGCCCGATGCGGGACTCGATCCCAGGACCCCAGGATCATGACCTGAGCCAAAGGCAGCGGCTTAACCAACTGAGCCACCCAGGCGTCCCATTTCTTTAGAATTTTACTTTAGTTTATATCACAGAAGGGGTGACCACAACAGACTTACACACTTCTGCTTAGGTTAAAATCAAGGATAATGACAAAGTGTCAGGGAATTGGAGAATAGATTTGATAGTTTTCATAAAAGTGTAGTGTAATTGGTAAAGTCTCCAAGATAAATTGTGTAAGTGGCCCATTTTTATCCCATCTTGTGAACTATAAGGTTCTTCTTCTTAGCCAGTGGATCCAGGCAGCCTTTTCCAACAACGTGCATGTCTCCTATCCTGGGTCTCCATACACAAATCTTGGGTCACTTCAACCAAGGAGGGAGGCAGCCTCCCTAATGCTTGAACAAACACAAAAATGCCATGGCTTTATAGTTAAATATAATTTTCTGGCATCACGAGGTAAAATCTAAAGGGTTGTGTGTGTTTGTTTGCTCCCACACAAACATCTGCTCAATAGATTGCTACTTAGTGAATTCTTCCCTGCACTGTTGTTGTACTTGATCAATTTATTGGCTGATTATGCGTTACTCCAAGACTGATGGATCAGACAAAGAGACTTAAAGTGCTATTTGTTTCATGGGCCCTCACAAATGAAGGAGGACCACTGCTGAAGATGGAAGTGTAGACACATATGGTCACATTGTATAAAGTAGAATTTAGTTAAGTGCTTCTTCCTTTTATACTTAGAGTTAAATTTGATCTCAATTTTCTTAAAGTTATCATGTTCTATCACCATTTCTTTTTTATCCAGAGATTAACACATGATTTGTATATTAGTTTCCATCTTGTAGTCTGTCAGATTATATTGATCAGCATTGGAGGCATGCTTGAGACTCCTTGGAGTGGTGTGGAGGGTGGTGTTCATCTAACAGACTCCTCTTATAGTCTGTAGAGAGGCACATGAGATTCTCAGGAACACAGATTGGATTACCAGATAGATTTGAGTTTAAATTCTTCTACTATGCTTATAAGTTTTATAAATGATTTTTTAATCTAAATTTTTATTTCTTCCTCTGGAATATGTTGATAATGAAGACTCTTGCCTTAAAGAATTGTTGGGGAGAATTGAGTAAGATAACTAATGAATGTACTTAGCACAAAATCAGGCACCCATTAATTACCCATACAAACATAAAAATGCATGTGAATCTATTGCATTCATAACTAAGGAACATAGAGTTAGGGCCTGGATTTCTGATGTATGCATTGTCACATATCCTACTTATTCCCATAGTTTCATTTCTCTATTCTCTCCAATGAAATCAAACAGAAATCTCTTGTCAAAGCAAGAAAATTTACATTGTGTCACTTAAATTGTAATTGTATAATTAGGCTATTGTAGTTCTGTCTTTAGCCTCCTAAACTGGTACTAAAATTTTCTAAGATATGAGTTTTCAGAAAGACATCATTAAACTATTAAAGGAATAAAATAAGAATGATTTTTCCATAAATTGAAATTGGAGCTTTTTATTATTTAGAAGATAGAGAAGTATAAAGAAGTGAAATTTTGAGAGACTTTGAAAACCTAAAAAATCAGAATCACTTCCATTTGAGGTAAAAAGGAAATGGACTCAGAATATCAAAGAAAAAGATAATGAATTGATAAATTTCCATTGCAGAATGAAATAATAATGGATAATGAATGATGATTTATAGTACTTTAAAAAAACTTATACCATGAAACATGCATTGATTGTAATTTGACTTTTCTTGTTAAACTATTATTGTATACTAGGAAATGATTGGACTAAGACCAGTTCTTATATATTGAAGGAAAAGACTAATTAATAAAATGAATATACTGTTATGAGAATTATGATATATTAGAAGAAAAAAGTATACTAGTCCCTAAAATTGACTATTTAAAACTGTTATGCCATTTGTAAATTATCTTTATCTATTAATTTCCAAAAATATAGAAGAATATTAAATTTGCCTTTGGCTAAATTGCTATTGAAGTTAAATATGTTTTATACTTTTTAATTTCACAATTATTCTATCATGAAATTATCTTATTAATTCATATTAACTTCTTGTTAACCCAATTTGAATGGTTCACTAAGGTTCATTTATGGGATATTTTGTGAACCCAGGTTTTTAGTTTTATATTTAAATCCAAATTTCTAAACTCCTGAATTCTATAACAGAGTATATGAACTGAGAATTTATCTTTAACATACATTTACAGGGAAATCATTTTCTTATCCCAAAATTCACTTTTAAATACTATTAGTTAAAAATTGGTCTCTTTTAAATTCAAAACAATTTAAAAATAAATAAAATAAATTCAAAATAATTAATTATCTTCAAAATATAAAATGTTGGTGACATTTCTAATTGAGAAAGAGTTTAAGAATTAACATTTGGTGTGCTATTAGAAACATTTTACTTGTGTTTTTGAATGGGAACAGATTTCTAATGCATTATTTGTGCAGCCGACTGTAACCATTCCTTCTGTGCTTGCTCAGTCTTTTTCATCGATACTCACAGAGCTCATTTTTCAAAATACATATTATTTTTCCCAATAAGTCAAGCAAGCTCTATGGGAGCATATTACAAATTCTTTCATGTAGAAATAGTACAGGGAAAATATATTTAAAACTTACTGAGTGGAACTGATAAATTCTCATCACTGCTGTAGATTTATAATTATTGAGTCACAGTTGTTTTCTAAACCATGTGTTCTCTTATCCAAATACCATAGATTGTTTCAAATTCAAACCTTTCATTAGTAGGGTCCTTTTCAATACTTTGGCTTGCTAGAGCTGGTTAGCTCAAGGAACAACAACAACAACAAAAATAAAAATGAAAATACTTAGAAAGTGATAGAGATTCTTGACATATAGAAGTTAATGAAAATATATGGAAAAATAACAGTTTTTAAATTTCCAAGTTATGCCAATCTTCATAATTTAAGACTGCTCTAACAAGTCATGTGATTGGATCCTGCCAGTATAACTGCCCCCAAAACTGCAGGGAGTCTAATGATTCATCCTAGAATGACAAAACTCTCCAGTAGATCCATAATTGGTTCCCTCTTTCAATCATGATCTAAACCTCTTTTCATCATGAGATAGTGATGGCACAATACTGTGTGGTTCTAATCCTGACCATTTCAATTTCAGGCTTTGTTTTGCATTAGCGGTTAGAAGGAGTGACTATTATAATGAGGAGAGGTTTGGAAGGAATTGATCAGGGTTAGGTAAAAATAGATACCTCATAAGATGTAAACAGCGGTTTAGGTTATCTTAGGGCACTGATACATATTATTACAATCATTGGACTTACTGTTCAAGAAATATTTAAATAATGTTTATTATAACTATTTAGATATGAGTAGAGAATTAGTAAGATGGCCATATATCTTTATTAACAGGAACTACATAGATCTTTGCTGATATAACCTTTAGCCTCATCAGTATAAACTCCAGGATAATTGTTTTTTTCTATCAAGATTTCTGGTGAAGCTATTTTCATCTGTACTTACAAGTTGTATTTTGCATAGAAAGGTGGTTATTAGGATAGCTCTTAGTTTTTCAAATGAAGATCATAAGTGTGTTTTTTTACACAATTGCTTATTTCCAAAGTATAGCCAAGTTAAAAGATCAGAGACCCTAACAGCCGATTTCCTCAGATAAACACATGAGAAAATATAAGATTTCCATAGAAGTATTATATACAATTTTTCTGTAATAAAATTCTTATTTCTCTGTTGCATTTACATACATATTTACATCAGTATGCAATTTTCGGTCAGTTGTCCAGCTGTCTAGTAGATATTAACCTTGTCTTGTCAGTAATACTCCATTTTATTTAATCAAATCATGGAGAACAAATGAAAAGTATTTTTTCAGAATATACAGTAAGATTGAGGAGTCTGCAATTTTAATCTATAAACATCTCTGCTTAACTAATTTTTAGAATTTCTGTGAAATTGTCAGTTATTACCTAAGATTTTAATTTTAAGCTATCATGGGCTCATTGGTAAAGTATTCTATGTGAGTCAATACAAAAGGACAGTGATGGAAATGGCATCTGTGGCCCTGAGTGATATTATAAATAGAAACATGGAGGACAAGAAGATGGAAAGACAAAACTTCATTCCAAAGGACCTAAAATTGATGATTTTGAAATTCTTAGAAATAAGATGAGTGAGTGTGAGGTTTAAGATCTGGGCATATTGAAAGAAGTAAGAATACCTGTACTGGCTCTCTAAAATTCACTGTTTTCATTATATTTCTGACAGAATGACATTGAAATAATGGCAGTATTCAAGATAATCTGTTATTGGAAAAGGAGATAAATGTTAGAATCCTTCACATTATGAGATTTAAATGATACAAATGATTTCCTAGTTGAAATCTGACATGGATAATTATGAGTTAGTCTTAAGGTCATCTATAGAATAAGTGATAGAGTCCAAAGTAAAAGGCAAGTCACTAGATTCATTACCAATACACTTGCTTTCCGATCATCACAATTCCACAAGTCTTTTTTTTTAATAATTTTTATTTTTTATAAGCATATAAAGTATTTTTATCCCCAGGGGTACATGTCTGTGAATCGCCAGGTTTACACACTTCACAGCACTAACCATAGCACATACCCTCCCCAATGTCCATTAACCCACCCCCCTTTCCCAACCTCTCTCCCCCCAGCAACCCTCAGTTTGTTTTGTGAGATTAAGAGTCACTTATGGTTTGTCTCCCTCCCAATCCCATCTTGTTTCTTTTCTTCTTTTCCTAGCTCCCTAATCCCCCATGTTGCATCTCCACTTCCTCATATCAGGGAGATCATATGATAGTTGTCTTTCACCGATTGACTTATTTCACTAAGCATGATACCCTCTAGTTCCATCCACGTCGTTGCAAATGGCAAGATTTCATTTCTTTTGATGGCTGCATAGTATTCCATTGTGTATATATACCACTTCTTCTTTATGCATTCATCTGTTGATGGACATCTAGGCTCTTTCCATAGTTTGGCTATTGTAGACATTGCTGCTATGAACATTCGGGTGCACGTGCCCCTTCGGATCACTACGTTTGTATCTTTAGGGTAAATACCCAGCAGTGCAATTGCTGGGTCATAGGGTAGTTCTATTTTCAACTTTTTGAGGAACCTCCACGCTGTTTTCCAGAGCGGTTGCACCAGCTTGCATTCCCACCAACAGTGTAGGAGGGCTCCCCTTTCTCCGCATCCTCGCCAGCATCTGTCATTTCCTGGCTTGTTAATTTTAGCCATTCTGACTGGTGTGAGGTGATATCTCAATGTGGTTTTAATTTGTATTTCCCTGATGCCGAGTGATGTGGAGCACTTTTTCATGTGTCTATTGGCCATCTGGATGTCTTCTTTGCAAAAATGTCTGTTCATGTCCTCTGCCCATTTCTTGATTGGATTATTTGTTCTTTGGGTGTTGAGTTTGATAAGTTCTTTATAGATTTTGGACACTAGCCCTTTATCTGATATGTCGTTTGCAAATATCTTCTCCCATTCTGTCAGTTGTCTTTTGGTTTTGTTAACTGTTTCCTTTGCTGTGCAAAAGCTTTTGATCTTG
>PISX010014552.1:0-52701 GCA_004024625.1 Mellivora capensis
TCGAAGATTAGTTGACCATAGAGTTGAGGGTCTATTTCTGGGCTCTCTATTCTGTTCCATTGATCTATGTGTCTGTTTTTGTGCCAGTACCATACTGTCTTGATGATGACAGCTTTGTAATAGAGCTTGAAGGGTCACTACTTCCAATCCTTACAGGGACAGCAGGTGAATAAATGAGTAAACACACCAACGTGTTCACACCGAACATTCACGAATCCTTCCCTCTCCCTCAAGAAAACCCCTGAAGCCCGGGGTGCTCGTGGCCTGACTGTGCCCAGGAGCCGTCCAGGCGTGACGATGAATCCGGCCTCAGCCCCACACAGTGCTGCGGCTCCCAGGCCCGGTAGCGGCTACAATCTCCTTCCAAGAGCTGGTGTCCACACCGGAATGCCAACTAGTCTCCGTTCTTTTGTTTTTGGAAACCAGAATCTTACATTTGTAGTCCAAACCTCCCTTTTTCTTTAGAAACGACCCAGGCCAAAAAAACATGAGCTGCACTCACCGCTCAGGCCCACCCCCGCCCGCGTTCCACAGGCGTCGGCGGCTGAACCTCTGTTACGTCTTTGTGGGAAAAACGGCCACTATCCATTTTCAAGAAGCCCCGGATTGTGAAGCCCAAACCCTGGCCAGGGACCCAGCTCAATTTTCAAAAAGAACAAAAACAAAAACAAAATTCTACTACCTTTCTCATTGGAAGAAATGTCCTTATCTTGGTAGCAAAAGCTATGCTAAGCAAACCCAAGTCCAAGTCAGTGTGTGACCTCTGTCTGCCTCACTGGGTGACTAGCTTCTGAATTCACTTTTTCTTTTTCCTGACTATTAAAGTAATACATGATTATGACTAAAACACAGCAAAATATCGATAAGAGTACAAGAGGTACTCATTGTCTAAGACTGATAAAAAACAAAGTCTAAAATATATTTAGAACTTTATATTTTTCCTTGTTTGGTATTATAATTTTTTCTTATTAGGTAGTTTTCACTTTTTCCTAGACTAGTCAAGTTTTAGATTTGACTTTTTTTTTTCTGGTTTCCAGAAAGAGTAATTTGATCTTAGAATATTCCTTTTCAAAGTGCTTCAGTAATTCTTGTGGTAATTCTATGGTAGGACTTATTCCAGAAAGATAGTGGGAATTATCAACTGTTTTGTTATGAATGACTTGTCTAGGGATGAATGGTTTCATTATTTACTTTTTAACTTTTAGTAAGTATACTTTCTTCTTTAAAGAGTAATTCATATTAATTGTAGACAATTTGATAAATACTAAACCACTGAAAAAAGAAAAACTGTTCCCATAGGCCCGCAGCCAACAGATAACTAACATTATTATTCTGGTGTGCTTTCTTTCAGTCTTCTGTTTTTATACACAGGGTTTAAACATATGTGTAAAAAAATAAAAAATAAGCATATGCATGTGCATATGTGCACGTGTTTATGTCACCAAATGAAATATGTGGAGAAAGACAGAGACAGAGAACACTACACATTGCACACACATTATATATTCAGGTAGAATTACATATTTTTGTGATGAGCTTTTTCAGTTATTACATAAACGCTAGCTGGGGAACACAACTCTGCCACTCATATTCCATTTGTGGAGGAAAGTTCTCCCTTATAGGGAAAATAAAGGAGAAACACTCCACCCCCCCCCCAAATTCATATACTGAAGTCCTAGCCTTCAGTAATTCAGAACGTGACTGTATTTGGACACAGAGTCTTTAAAGAGATGATGAAAGTAAAAAGAGGTCATTAGGGTTGACTCTAATCCAATATGACTGGGGTCCTTATAAGAAGAAGGAAGATCGGGACACAGAGAAAATGTGGGCACACAGAGGAAGGACCATGTGAAGACAGAGGGAGGAGACAGTCATCTGTAAGAGACTGTCCTACAGTTAAATCAACTCCACCCACACCTTAAGCCTCGATCTCCAGCCTCCAGGATCACGGAGGCTGTTTTCAGCTCTGTCTGTCTCCCAGCACCTTGAGCATAGTGTGGGCTCGATACAGCTTTGAAGAAGATGCTGAAATGATGCCATTTTGAATTTTCTCTCCTGGCAAAGAGAAAAAGAGCTCTGACCGATCTGTTTTCAATTAGTTCCAAGACTTGCTGTTTCTGGAATATTCGTAGAGGTCGCTTCTTTGTGGGGTCATTAATCTGGCAGGAACTGAAATAACCTTGTTTGCCACAGAACTTTAAAAGTACATCAGGGACCCGGAATTCTTGGAGCCCGCTGTCCTTTTCATCGACTCTGGCCTGGGAGCAAGGGGCTGACCAGCCCCTCCGTGGCTGGGCTTCCGAAGAGGTTGGGAAGAGCTGAGATTTTACCTGTTGTCCTAAGGACCAGCTTACACACCGGTCCCCGTGACAGCAGGTCAGCAGCTCTGCTCCGCGCACACAGTCCGGGAGTCCTGCCTGCAATGCAGAAAACACCATGAGAAACGGGGCGATGAACAAGGCACGAGCGGCCTGATGCCTGGGACTCAGCCGTCTAGTCAGGGAGAGACACACAGCCAAAGCCTACAACACGCAGCGCGCTGTGACACGGGCTATAAGGGAACATGGCGAGATGACAAAAAGCAAAGGCTAATTTTGCTGGAGGCGGGGCAGTCTGGACAAAGAGGCCTCACAGAACAGAAGGCGGCTGAGCGGGAACTTGGTAGGAAAACAGCGATAAAGATGGGGACACTGTGACATCTTGCTCTGTTCGAGCTGCCGACGACCTCAGCTCACCCTCTCCTCTCTCCGGTGGGGAAGGTGAGACCCGCACAAGAGCCATGACCTCAGGCTGCCCACCCGCCCCTTCCACGACCACCCGCACGCAGCTCCAAATCCACAGGAGAAGAGGATGCGTAGACCAGAGTATTTTTCATCCCTAGGCGCTTGTGACAGACATCAGAGGCAGCAACTAGTGGTCCGGCCCCGCAAGCAGCCCACGGCCAGGGCAGCCTCTGCAGGAGGCCATCACTGTGGTGGTCATCAAGGGACCAGATTTAGCGGCTGGCAAAGCCGTACCTGGGTCCTGCGACCGACCTACAGAGCCTTGGCAATGGAGCAAAAGTAACAGGGGGTAGATCAGAGCGAGCTTTAAGCTCCGGGTAGGGAATCTTGTGGAAAAGTCCAACTTCGGTTCAAAAGAAAAGATCTCAAAAGCAACTGATTTGCCCTAGAATGGCAGGGCTCAATATATCAGAGGGGCAGGCGTGGGTCTGTGCTCTCACAGGGAGTGTGCTTCCCTGCGCGAGTGTGGGAGGGCTGGCACAGGCCTCCCGCGTCTCCTTCCCTCCCTGGACCCCACTCCCTCCCCACCCCTCAGGTCCTGCTGGCGAGGACAACAGACCATCCCGATGGGGCTGATGCCAACCCCAAAAGCAAACCTCCCGGGGTGAGTCATCGAAGTAGCCAGGGCCCAAAAGAATGCCCTGTGACAGTTTAATTTAAAGAGACTATTCAGTTCTCTTCCCCTCATCCCTAACAGGGCCCATGTAACTGAATAATTAAACAACGAATCTTTATTTATTTATTTTAGATTCACAGGAGCAGCTGTGCCTTTTCTCTTTTCTGAAGGACACACAGACTTGATTAGATCTGTTTTGTTTCCACCTCATTTTCCCTCCTCTGTGTTCTCCTGACCCTATATCCTCATCTCCCTCCTTGTTCCCACCATGGAAATAGTTGTGCTCATATTCATTACTGAAAAAAAAAACCCATTTTTCCATAAAACAACAACAGAACGTTGCCTCCAGAGAGCAGATGCAGTAAAAATGGTCTGATTAAACTCTGAGGCTTTGTCTCTTGAAAAAAGTTACACTCATTTTCCATACATGAGGCAGCCAGTTAGAGAGGCATGACGGTAACGGTACACAAATTATCCCTACGAGTGGATGGACTTCCCAAAGGTGGAAATGTATTTCTGAACGACAAACAAAGCAACTTTTACAAGTACTATCATTTTAATATCGTTTTTATCCGTTTACGGAGCACTCTGAAGGTATAGAAAGTAGTATTTTTCCTAACAAAAGTTAAATAAGATATGATAATGGGATATTAGAGCTGGGGAAAGGGCTGGGATTATAAGCAGCCTCTAGGCCAACCATGTATCTCCAGATGGGGAAACCGAGATATAGAGAAACCACAGGATTTTCCCCAAGTCAGACCACCAGGACCAAGCCTCATGGCAAGGGGGAAAATTCCAGTCTAGAAATCCGCCGTAGTTCAAGTCTCTGGTCACTACATTTAGTCTCTGTCTCTTTCACGGTAGCCTGTGACCCACACAGATGTGCATGTGTATGTGTGTGATAAATATGTGTATCTCAGGGGAGGTTCATGCTGGCTGAAAGGAACCCAGCATGGAGAAGTCTCAGTAAGATACGGTACTAGTTCACTGAGAACTCTTGTCCCAGCATTACCCAAATCCCAAATGAACGGCCCGTTCCGGGAAGTGTTACTCAGCTTTCTATCAAGGTTTCCATAGAGACAAAGAGCCAGACTCAGTCCAAAGAAAGGGCATTTTTTGCACAAGAACGAGCACAGAGTATATGGCAGGTTTGGGGGAAATGCTTGTCCACCTGCTGTGAAGAACCTGGGATACATTTTCACGACACAACAGATGGCAACTTCCAGAGTACAAAGTCCACATAGAGACCCTATCCCGTTAGGAGAAGGCTGGGAACACTCAGGGGACACGGGGGAGGGGGCGTCTGTGGGGGGGGTGGGCGGAGAAGAAAGAAGCGGGCAGAACCCTCAGCTTCTCCGGCCTCAGACCCTGGAAGGTCGTTGGTCAGATAAGTTTACTTCATTTCAGATCAACGCGGCCGCCTCTGGAAGCCACTGGTCACCGCTATCCACTCAAGGTCTCACCTACTCAAAAAAGATCTGGAACAAAAGGACTTTAAAAATCTTAATAACATTTTGCTTCCTGGCCTCCCTCACACAGGGATTCAGGTAAAATAAAAGCCATTTAAAACTGCTGACTCTGGGACGCCTGGGCGGCTCAGTGGGTTAGAGTCTGACCAGCTCAGGTCATGATCCCAGGGTCCTGGGATCGAGCCCCATGTCAGGCTCTCTGCTCCACGGGGAGCCCGCTTCCCCCTCTCTCCCTGCAGCTCCCCCTGCTTGTGCTCCCCTTGCTCTCCCCTCTTTAAAACAAATAAATTAAATAAATAAAAATGCTGACTCTTCCATGTCTGTGGAAGACACCTGACCCAGCCTCCTCTCTGACTTACTCACGAAAAGCTGTGAGACCTGGTTATACAATATTCCTCTTATATAATACTTCTGATTGTTAAAATAAGGAAAACTTAAAAAATAAAAAAATAAAATAAGGAACTTAAAAAATAAAAAAATATGGAACATGAGAATGTAAACTATTCCATGAGCTACTAATTATATTGAAATCTGCTTAAAAGACCCTTGTATTCAAAAGCTCCTATTATCACTGACCTGTTCAAATGCCCACATTCCTAAAACAGCAGCTCTGTGTTCTAAAGGTGCATTCGGAAACCGTGCTTGTAGGGGAAACCAGAGAAATAGCAACAGTCATAAGAACTGGGTGGACTTCTCTGAAAGGAGATTGAAAACTTCCCAAATCTTCACAAGTAGAAATCTTATTAAAGAACCATAGTTTTATAGTCCCTGTTGCAGCTTGCAGAAGCCCCTTCCCCAAACAAGGCAGAAAACTGAGTGAAGTGGTTGAGTGTGGATGTTCTCGTGGCAAAGAAACACGGTCATCAACAATGGTAGCATCGCTCCAGCAAGAGTCATTCTTCAGGTCTGCCGTCTCCCTATCTCTTATTTGACAGCTCCCCCAATCAAATTAACTTTGGGGTTATAAAGAAACCAGAAACGTGCTGTGTAAGGACCCTCCATCCCTGTGTTCCACTAGCACCAGAAATGCTTTCAGGGAATTTTCCACCTGAGAATTCAGGGAGCCAGGCCCACGCCGGTTGAATGCCATTCTTCTTCCCAGCCTCAAAACGGAATCACCCTTTATTCTCCCCTTCTTTGTCATCAACCATGTCTGTCTTATTACCAAGACCTCCACGTTTAGCTTTTGGTGTGTCCTTCATTTGGATCTTCTGCTCTCTATCCTACGCCATCCTCCCATCCAAGTGTAAGTCCAAGTGGGTCCTATGTTGGCCGTTACGATATTATTTAGCCAATTGCTGTAAGCCAACGTCTCTTCATCCCAATTCAACCATATACCGAGGCAAGCATCACCTTTAATACATCATATTCCTACTCACAACTTAAAATTAAAAAATCAAAGCTATCTAATTCCGTTGCAAAGCCTCCTATACCTCTAGAATCATACGCCCTGCAAGTCACTTTACGGAATCTTCTAACCTAGAAGGGCGAATCTCCCCACCGAGTCATGAACTTGAGATGTCTGTTCCTTTCTATGTCCTGACTCATGGAATTCTATCTGACAAGCCATTTATTTAATATCTCTGAGCCTCAGTTTCTTTAGCTATAAAATGAGTCTATGATATACAGCAGGGTTTTTGAGAACCTCAAATAAGAATAATTTATTTGCAAGGTTTTCTAAATTGTTGGGCTCTAGAAACATTCAGCTATTTATGAGCCGTGGTCTGCCTTCGCAGTTGTACCCAACACACTTAGCACCTCTCACCCACTGGGACAATCCCACTATTGATGCATGTGTGTCTGTCCCAAACTTGACCGTAATCTATTTGGAAGCAGAATTGCATTTTGTCACAATTCAGCTTGAGCTTTTTCCTAATCAGAGAGTTTGGGGGATGAGCTTAGGCCAGTCTTCTCGGTCTTTTCAAGGCCCACCACAAAGTAGACGCAATACACATCTGCCAGTTGCTTTAGTTGGGCCATGAAAACAAATAAGGGAGAGCAGCAGACTCTCATCTCCTCAGACCAACTTTCCCATTAAGGGACAACAAAAATACATGGTGATTAGTGAGAAAATATCTGTGAACTGTTAGAAATAGTTTGAGAAGCATTTGCCACAAATAGCAACTTCCTGCTCTGGGGAACTTTGAAATTATGATTTCCAAATGGTGACTTGATATCCAAATCTCACATTTTGCATGTTATAACCTCGGGGAGGGCAGATGGTTACACAGAGGCAACCAAGTCTTGTGAAAGACAGGGACTCTCAGTGAGTCTCCAAGAGTATTCAGAGTGTCTAGATTTAAAGATAGTGGGGACTTAACAAGGTTTTTTGCAGTCCTTTTCTCTTTTCCCCTCCCCTGCCATTATCTAGAGAAATATGTGTGAGATTTTTTTCCATAAGCTACAAAAGCAAGCATGCCCCTGGTTATATTCTCTAACAGTCCTTTGGTCATAAAACCATGGTTTACAGTTAGCAAAGTTTCATGAGCTCATGCTTCCCCTGATTGCGCAACTTGCCCCTGATCAAACATCTTTCCTTTCCTTTCTGCCTGGGGCCTCCACCTGCCATCTCTTACAGGAGTCATTCCTCCCACACAAAGATGACACAGCCCATACTACTTATAATAATCCACTTTTTAAGTGTAACTGTGCACCTTGTAAATGGGAATAATGTTCAGAGTAGCCTGGAATTACAGGGCTACGAGAATACCTACAATTATCTATAACAGACCTGCAGTCAAAACCTTTACAAACAGATGAAGAGTC
Organism: Mellivora capensis; assembly: GCA_004024625.1. Classification (NCBI taxonomy): domain Eukaryota; kingdom Metazoa; phylum Chordata; class Mammalia; order Carnivora; family Mustelidae; genus Mellivora; species Mellivora capensis. The sequence goes on from PISX010014552.1 coordinate 7,635, forward strand.
TTGGTCAGTCTGAAGATTTCCTGAAGAAGTGAGACACAATCTGTAAAACTCCTGTAACAACTTACTACCTGGCAAATTAGCTGGGATTTATTTTTTTTCTAAATTTTTTTAAAATTTATTTATTTGTCAGAGAGAGAGGGAGAGAGAGCGAGCGAGCACAGGCAGACAGAGCGGCAGGCAGAGGCAGAGGGAGAAGCAGGCTCCCCGCCGAGCAAGGAGCCCGATGTGGGACTCGATTCCAGGACGCTGGGATCATGACCTGAGCTGAAAGCAGCCGCTTAACCGACTGAGCCACCCAGGCGTCCCTGGGATTTATTTTTTAATGATCAACACTGGCTCTTGGAAATGGTGCGACAAAATGACCACTTTCATACATTATGGAGGAGCGTGCAAATTTGGAAAACTCTTTTGAAAAAAAATTGGGCAAATGTGTCATGAGCCTCAAGCTGTTCCAACCCTTGGACTCAGTAATTCTGTATCTAGAAATGGCTTAAGGATATAAAAGCTGAAATATGGAAAGAAAACATTTAATGCCTAAAATGTTTCTTAATTATGATTATTACAATAGTAAAAAAGGGAAAATCTTAAATGTCCAACACCACGGGATTGAGCATGGAAATTAAGATACTGAACAAACGGGAATTGCAACCACATCCCTTACCATGGAAGAGGGGTGGTGAAGAGTCGGTTACAAAACAGATTTACTGTCGTAGCTGAAGAAGCACAGATCAGAAACCCCAAAGGAAGCTCAACAGCTTTGTTTCTGAGTCTAATGATAGAGAGGTCTGGTGGGCTGGGATACTGCGCATCTCCCTTGTCTTCTTCTAGGCCTACCGTAAAGTAGACAACAGACACTAGTTCGCTCATTGCTTACATCGGTCAGTGAAAATGAACAAGGTAAAGAAGAATCTCATCTGAGAAATTTTACTTTAAGGGAAAAATACATGCTGATGAGTGATGAAGCACACAGTGGGGGGTAGGGTTTCAAGATGAGCCCTATTGTCCACTCAGGTCATCCTAAGCTCAGTTCCCACAAGATTTTAACTCTAAACTCCGTGGCACCACACTGGAAAATATTACATCTATCAAAACACTGTGAAGGATAACATTCTGGTGACATGTTTCTTATCTCTTATGATACTAACAGATGAGCTTTTCCCAGTAATAAGTGATATTGTGGCAGGCTCCCCTCTTTTCAGTTTATTCTAGAGTTCTCAGACTCTAGGAATGGGGGGGGGGTGTCATCCCACCATCAATTATCATATACTCATTCAACTAAGACAGGGAAAGGCAAGATAAAATTATAAATGGGAACATGGATGACTTTCTATCACTTTTTTGTTTCTACTTTTCAACTTTTTCTCAAATTTCTTATGAGGAGTAAGTGCTGTTTTACAATTTTAAATGAAAAAAATTAAAGGGAGACATCTTGCTGATAATCTAATTCTTAACCACAGAAGTTTAAACCAGAGTGCCTTCCTTGTTTCAAAAAATGGTTAACTGCTACAGTTTGCCAAGTAGTGTGCTGGGTAAAAGATGAGAAAGCCATGAACCGTGTTCTCAAGGAGGCCGGAGATCTCTGAGGGAGATCTAGAGTGGCACAGATTCAAGCGCTAGTGACACAGGTTAACGCAGGGGGTGCGTTAGGGGCACAAGCAAAGGAGTTATTGGTTCTACCTGGACTGGCACATGAGTAACAGAGGGCTTCACGGGAAAAGGAACTCTCAAGATGAGCTCAGGAGGAAGTTTCGCTTCACTGGGGGTAAATGATGGAAGAAACTTCCAAGCAGAGACAACAGAACTAAAGAACATGACCAGGCTGGGAACTCAGGAAGGTATGTAATGAGCAAGAAAGAGATGATGAAGGTCTGATCATATGGCAGCACAAAGAGAGTGACAGGCAAGGAGGACTGGAACAACCAGACAGAGGTAAAAATCTGTAGAACTCAGTGACAAGACTGGCTATGGGAGGTGGAGGAAAAGGACTGAAGGGTGACTCCGAGTTTCGTAGTTTAGGCAAGACTAACTAAACCTAATCCTCGGTTTAGTTAGGGGGACAGTGAAGCCATTTATTAAGTCAAGAAAACTACAAGAAAGGATACATTTGGGAAGAGGGAAAAACAGCAGATAGGAGCTCATTGTGGACATTTGGAGTTTGAGCTGCCTCTGCATGAGCATCCAGACAGTCGTGTCTATTGCTGAGGAAGAAGTGTGATGCCGCCGGGACAAAGACCCGGGTCAGAGGCTGACATCTGGGAGCGGAGATTGCTTGCCAAAATAATACATAAAGGTCAGAGAACAGAAGTAGCCTCCTAACCATCCCCCCAATTCCAGATCAGCCTTCCCTATGTCTAATCAACTCTCCATACTGCAGCCCCAGTGATCTTTCAAACGGGAAAGCTTATTATTTAATGCCTCAGCTTAGAACCCGTCCATGCACCCAATCTCACCGGTAGTCAGAGGAATGTCAATTGAGAGGACAATGAGATTCTATTTTTTGCCTACTGGGGTGGAAAAAATTAAAGATTGATAATATCCACTGCTGGTAAGCACATGGGGAAATGAGCACTCATACATTTCTGGTAGGAGTGCAAATTGCTATGATATTTTGGGACATCTATTACCATTTTAAAATCTCATACCTTAGAGTGACAGATGGTAGCTGTGCTTGTGGCGAGCGTAACGTGTAGAGAAGTTGAATCGCTATGTTGTACACCTGAAACTAATGTAACATTGAGCCAACTACACCCAAATAAAAACAATCTTAAGATAGAATTACGAACCATAAAATAAAATAAAGTCTCATAACTTTGGATCTCGCAATCACACTTTGAAGACTCTTTTAGAAACAAAAGCAATGGCACAAAAGGATCTATGCGCACCAGCCCTTACTACCACTGTGTTTGCAAAAGCGCGACCTCAGAAGCAACCGGTGCCCACTAAAAATGTAACGTTCAGACAGATGGATGGCGACCCACGTTACGTTACAGTATGGCAGCTGTTAAAAATTAATAGTGATCTCTACATATGTTTAGACTTGGATCTAGAAAGATGTTTGTGATAGATTAACTAAGATTAAGAAAAACCCGAGTTGCCGAATTCTATGTGATGATTTAAGAGAAAACAAAGAACAAAGTGACATTCATAATAGCTATGCTAATAGTAGTTAATGTGAATAGTGTGCTTATTTTCATCAGATACTATTGTGTTTCACGTGCTACTAGTAAAGTAGGCAAAAGATGATTGTGGCTCCCATTTCACAGATAAGGAAACTGAGGCCCAAACACATTAACTTGTGCAAGGTCACACAGCAAGTGGCAGGCAGTGTTTACATCAGGCGTGTGGCTAAGTTGACCTCTGCTCCAAAAGTGCAAACTTCCCACCGCCGCCCACTCTTCTAGAAGACTCAGTCCGCACAGGCGAAGGCCAGGCCAGCTGGTGACTACGCTGCCCGCAGAGCTTGGACATTGATTTCAGGCGAGACCATGACAATCCACGTTCATCAAAGTCTGTAAAGGCTTCTGAGGACCCAGCCGCATGGAGAGAGGCGGGGGAGAGAGGAGCTGGGCTTACTGGCTCGCGGTTCACGTTTCAGAACCGGATGGTGCCTCAGAAGGAAATCCATTACCAGGAGCACAAAGGGCGCCGCGTTGTCAGGCCTGACAGGGAGCAGACTGCGCGCAACAAAGCTCTGGTGCCTTATTTATGTGGCGGCTCCCAGCTGCTCCGGACGGGCCTTCTGTTCCCCCGGCGCCCGCGAGCCACTCGGGAGGTCATTCTCGGGCCTGCTGGGCCGTGTTTATGCGCGCGGATGGGACCCCAGACCGACACCCTGAATGCTCCTCCTTTGCTACCCACCGGACTAGCCGCCCACCAGCCTCTGCGCCAGGTCTCAGCCCCACCAGAAGGAGCAGCTCCCTCACCATCCACCCTCACTCGGCGCAGCCTTCACCTCTACCTGACCCAGCAGGTGTGAAGCTCAGTTTCCTTGCCTGCACGACCCCTCCCAAGGCTCCCAAGGAACCTACTAGAGCCGTGTCACAGGGCAGCTGGGCTTCCTCAGGAGAACAGAGGCCCGTGCAGGCGGGCACTTGCTTCATTTGAAGGCACAAGCAGGTGTTCAGTGCATAGCCATTGAGCAGAGGAATGGGCCGACTTCCAGAATTGTTTCTCTGCCGGATGGGAGCGGAAGACTTTTCCAGTCTTTTCTCTCTTCAGTCTAAGATTTCCCAATCTGAGGGGTGCCTGGGTGGCTCAGTGGGTTAAGCCACTGCCTTCGGCTCAGGTCATGATCCTGGAGCCCTGGGATCGAGTCCCACATCGGGCTCCCTGATCAGCGGGGAGCCTGCTTCTCCCTCTGACCCTCCCCTCTCATGTTCTCCCTCTCTCTCATTCTCTCTTTCTCTCAAATAAATAAACTAAATATTAAATAAATAAATAAATGATTTCTCAATTTAAGATATCGAGATATATATGGACATATTGCATTACAACAATATTTTTCTTTTTCACTAACAACTACTAACGAATAACTGAAATAATGCCATTCTCACCCATGTGCATTCCAGCATGCTTAACTTGAACAGGCGAGGGACAGAATTTCAGAATGTTCACAATCTAATAGCCAGTGGCACCCACACACGTGCACACGCACGTGCACACACACACATTTTAAGAATACAAATATTTATTGAGAGTCTTTTTTCCATCAATAAGGGAAGACAATTTAAATTTTTTTTTAATTTATTTATTTGTCAGAGAGAGAGGGAGAGAGAGCGAGCGAACACAGGCAGACAGAGTGGCAGGCAGAGGCAGAGGGAGAAGCAGGCTCCCCGCCGAGCAAGGAGCCCGATGTGGGACTCGATCCCAGGACGCTGGGATCATGACCTGAGCCGAAGGCAGCCGCTTAACCAACTGAGCCACCCAGGCGTCCCGGGAAGACAATTTAAAAGGTTTAAACACTGGTAGCTTAAAGAGAGAAGGGAGAATAGTGCAAAAGTCTCTTTCAAAAAACACTGGTTTCTCTCCGAGGTGACTCACATAGCAACAGCGATCCTGGCTACAGGAGAACAGAAGGAATGGCCCTTCGGGCAACTCCTATTAGAGAAGGAAAATCAGAGGCATGTCCTGGGGCACCGGTCATCTCGCCATTCAGGAACCCGCAGGCCCAGCTTTTCTTCCCACGACTTTGTAGGCCGCTTAATGTATTGGTTGCCATTTTTCTTTCTCTTTGCAATTTTCTGTCCATTTTCTGACTCAAACAGCCCCAGCGGGCTCCAGGTTCCCATGCGGAGAGGCACTGTCCACCCCGCCACCCGCCGGAGGACAAGGAGAACAGGCTCTGTGGGTTCACGGGGAACAACTTCGGCCGCAGGAGGCCACCACGAGCCTAAGGCTGAAGGCCTTCGGTTCTCAACTACCCAGCACCACAAATCTCCATGGGTCTATTCTCGGAGAGGCACTCAGCTCGGGTCCAGAACTCGGGGCGTGTTCTGACTTGGGGCTGGAGAGGGTGCACGTGCTGCCCTCGAAGGACATCTTCTATTAAAGATCGAGACGGTTCTCTGTGGGCAACAGCTGCGCGTGGGCAGCCCTCTGCTGTCGAGGGGGGAAAGGAACCGCACGGGCATGGGGCTCCTCTGTCTTCCCTACAAAATAGAATGTTCCACTGGTTTTGCAAGTAGATTTATTGAATACAGAAGCCCCAAAGCGTTATTTTTACAGACCCGTAAGAACGCCGGAGTTCAGATGTCCCCTGCATCGCTCAGTTCCATGGGCACAGACTGCGCCAGCAACGCTAGCTATGGGGTCACAAAGGCGGAGCGGAAGGCTGTGGATGCTTGGTTGCAAATCCATCGAGGCTACAAAAGAAACAAGAATTGTCCCACCAAGTTCGGCCTCGTACTAGAAGAGCCAGAGAAATAAACTTGATGTATGAAGGCTTATTCCATATAAATGCTAGGGACTCAGGAGTCTAGTGACTCTGAAAATGAGCTGCTCAATTACGAGGTCAAAATTTCAAGTATGGTAAAAATCATTGGTTTCCTGCTATGTGTGCTTTTCGTTATGCTGTTTTTGTTTGTTTAGATCTATCTCAAATACTGTTAAGCTCAGATTTCTCTCCAGAGTTCCAGAACCATATACGTCCCATCAGTTAACTGAACATCCCCACTGGCCGGTCCCCGAAATGTCTTCATCTCAAATGTCTTCATCTCAAAACACATCCCCTGTGTTTCTCCTATGCGTACACACCCGCAATAAAGTCTAATCTACAAATCAGGCACCGTAAGAGAGTAACAATAACTAATAACAGAATAAGACGATTGTAACAATATACTGTAAAAACGTTACGTGAATGAGGTCTTCCTCTCTCCCTTAAAACATACCTTGTCCTGCTGTACTCGCCCTTCTTCTGGGGACACCGAGACGATCAAATGCCTGCGTGTTGAGGTGAAGCGAGGTGAGTGGCGTGGGCACCGTGGTTCAGTGTTGGGCTACTAGTGACCTTCCGCTTTCAGGCCGTGATCACTGAAACCGCAGCTACGGGAGGGGGCTCCCGCGTGGTGCAGCCGAGAGGGGCGGCTCAGAGTTCAAAACCACCTCGAGCACTTCCTGGCTGTGTGTCCTTGAGCAAGTACCTTCACCACCCCATGCCTCGGTCTCTCCATTTGAAAGACACCCTAGTAATGACCACGATGATGATCTCATCAGCCACATGGGGCTGTAGGGATTCAATGAAATACATGAGCGCAGAGAGCCACGGACAGTCCCGACCAACGGAGAGCACCCGGGGTGCCAGCTAGTGCGGACGACACCTTTCTACACAGCGTGTTTCATGCACAGCCTTCCCCTCGCGCCTCCCGGCCTCCGAACCAGTCTTGCTCTGTTCGGTTCTCCGCTGCCCTATCCTCGTTCTCACACGCCGCCACACTGTTCTTCCCGGGCCCATCCATGGCAAGGAACCCGAGTGCTGTCCAGGCCTACGCTTGGGGGACGGATGGCGAGGGTGAGAGGAGCCACAGAAGCTTCATCTTTCTCTTTTCTGAATATCATTAAAATTCAACGTTGACCTCTCCATTTTCAACTCTATCCCAAGGGACCCACAAAATATGCCAAAAGCACAGCCTTCTTTCAAGCGCAAGTAGCTCGGCCAGCCTCCGTGCTGTGGACTCACGCCCCTGGGTTGCCAGGCAGCGAGCAACGGACTGAGAACACGGATTATACCGCTTACCTCTGCGCTTCTCAGCAGAGCCGTAACAAGCTTTCCCAAAAATGCCAGTTGAATGGCGAGCTCTATGGCGACAATTCCGTAGGTCCAGGCGATTCACTGCTCTATGACGCTAGAGCAAGTCAGGGGGACTGGACAAGGGGAAAACCAGAGGCCAGCTGGTTTGTAAACTCTCAGTGCCCTAGCCGTGCACACACACGCCTCCAAGAGGACGATGATCATGTTACCTGCTTGTCACACAATAGGTCACACCACGCACCGGGGGCTTAGCCTCCCCACAGGGGAGACTGGAGGAGAGTTTGCTCGAGTCTAGCAGGGAAATGATGCTGGATGTTGAGGGGAGAACCCAGTGCATTGGTCCATCCAGCAAATATTTACCGAAACCTACCACAGACCAGGCCCCGCCCTCACAAGGGCCCAGGACCTCCGCACTGTATAATTCAAAGGGGTGTTGTTTACCCCCCAGGGAAGGCAGAGGTTAGGTCTGGCATCGTTCCCATATGGTGCGGCACAGTATTGGAAAACGGATTCCTTTCGATAAAGAAATCAGTTATCTTTGAGTGAAATTTTTCACCGTCATTTCTTCTGACAGTTCGTCGGTCATCACGGGTCCGTTTCAGCTCACACAATGCGTCATATTCGAACAGTCTGACTTTCCCTTTTCGTCCCACCCAGACCCAGTCACATCTTCTCGAGCACTGCAACAAGGTAATTAAAACGGAGTGTCGCATGCCACAGAAAGAGCATCCATCTTTGAGGGGAAACCAGCCTGCTTCTGTCCTGGAAAATTGGGGGTTCAAGTGAAAAAGCGCCAGTTAATGTTCTAGGTCCTAAACTGTCATGGACTCCTGTGACCCTCAGGGGATTGAGTATCTCCTCCGAGCCCTGAGTTCCTTCTCCTTAACAGGAAATTGATAGCCCCACCCCAGGACTATGGTAAACAAGGGGCCACCTGCCCCTTCACGACTGATCACCAGAAGCAGAGTGAAGACAGCCCAACAGTTTGAAACGAGAAAATGGGAGAAAATGGCTTTTCTTTTAAGATCTCCTGGTGTTCTGTGGGGAAGGAAGGACTCTCCTCTGCTCTTCACGCGCACGTCTTTCCGGGCCTGCATTCTAGGTATTTTATTTAACATACTCAGAGCACCAACTGCCCCCCCAACATACACAGAGTCACTATTCATTCATTGCCTAGAGCATTTTGCCAGGATGGCCATGTCCACGAAATTCCTATAAACTCCTATATTCCACAGAGGTCCGTTGGTTCTCTCACGGCAGTATAGAAACTTATGGGTGAGTTTCATAGTCTTCTTTTACAAAAATACAAATCTTCTGATGTTTTCTGTAATATAAGAGATTTCTAACCCTGGAAGGCATCTAGAAGATATTTTCTCAAAATAAGAAGGCCACTCATCCACTATCAAAAAACTTAATTCTATTTTGCTTTCAAATGTGCCCCTGCATCATGGGGAGTATTTGTACGATGAGTCTAAAAACTGCTTGTTAAAAAGAGAACATTCTGAAAACAGATGTCTAGAAATAGTTCCATGATTCTGTGGTCTTTTTGCCTGAAAACACTATGTCTCACTTAAAATATCCTTATATCTACTCTTTTTAAAGATTTGCATCTGTTTTCAGTCTCCCAAATAAAGACATTTGGTGGGGTTTGAACCAATTTGCTCAAAGTTTAGGGACCGACATCATCCGACTGGTTTATGGGAGCAACCGAGGGACAAGCTTCAATGTCACGTGGAAAGGTACTGGCTGAATGAGATTAAGAAAAATTATTTGCATAATTAGTAAATGAAAATGGAAAATAAAAGAACGTTTTGATTAAGTAAGCATCGTCAAGGACGCTCCTTTTCAATAAGATCCTTGCCAACAGGAATGGAATCACATCTATTGGCAAAACGTGGCCTGGTCCCGTCTGTATCGCTGCTTTGGTGGGGGGAAGGCCTGGTGGCTGGGGCGAGGGCGAGGACATACTCCCTCATCTGAGAACCCATTTAATTTAAAACACGTAATAAGTATAACTTCTTTCCAGGTTTTCCCTTAAATTCCAGCTAGGCCGTGTACAGGACAATATTAGCTTCAGATACAGATTTAGTGATTCAACGCTGCCACACAACACCCGGGGCTCATCACAAGTGCAATTTTAGAAGAATTATAACATCAGAAAAGCATCTTAAACACTGACCACCTCATCAAATATGAAAGAAATCCACTGTTCCAACCATAAAAAATCGTAGCTCAGAAGCGCTTCTTCATGGGGTGACGGAGCACAAATAGGGGCACGGCACACAGGAGGAAACAGAGTCACTTCTAAACGTCCCGCCTAGAAAGTCCTACCCTGGAAAGTCACAGCAAATGTCTCTCTGTGATTCACCCGGTCCCACCTTTCCTGGCATGAACAGACACAGAACGCAACGCCAGGATGTGACCAACACAGACCCACACCGGCTGCACTGACACGGGCAGAGGCGAGATCTGTTGCCGTCTTAGTGGGATGGCGAAGCATTAGGCGCTGCCATGACCCTGACCCTCAATCATGACCCCTCCACAGCCCGGCAGGGTGCCGGGAGCAGGAGAAATCAACGGTCGGGCCTTGGAGCTGTCAGGCCATCATCCCGGATCAAGCCCTCATTCCTTCCTCATGTAAAAGTCACTCACTGGTGACTCATCAAGAGCCAAAAGCCCAAGTCTAAGTTCCTGGGAATCAGAATCAATACCTTGGCAATGAGTTCATCTCTCGCCAGGGCTGATGCACACGGATGCTCTCAATTATCTCCGGGTTTCACTGCCCCTTACCTTCCCAACCCCCACACAACTGTTTTTCTTTGTCTCTTCTCAAATACAAAGAGAAAGAAACTACTTCTTAAATTTCAGCTTCTATTATGTGAACATCTGTGAGCAAACAGACTGTGAGTGTGGTTTCCATCCCTCTCCCTGCTTAGGACCCACATTTTACTTCCAACCCACTGAGGCCCACCGCACCTGGCAGAGTGGAGTTCGCACTCAGTGGGGTGGCTTGAAACCCATAAATGATTCAAAGGCAATAGACAAAATAAGAATTGAGAGAGGAGACAGTATTTAGGAGATTATCACCTTAGGCCACAATTTAGGAAATTATTTTTCAATCTCAAAAGAGCTAATAATGCAGGGATGAAATTTTTCCTGAATATTATGGGAACAATCCTTGTCATTTTCTATTTTGGGTCCACATTAGTTATCATTAATAGAGAAATGTCACACTGGAAATTCTAGTAAGCATTATAAATAAAAACAAATTGAAAAAAAAATTTTTAAGACTTTATTTATTTATTTGACAGATCACAAGCAGGCAGAGAGGCAGGCAGAGAGGAGGAAGCAGGCTCCCCACTGAGCAGAGAGCCCCGATGCGGGTCTTGATCCCAGGACCCTGGGATCATGACCTGAGCCGAAGGCAGAGGCTTTAACCCACTGAGCCACCCAGGTGCCCCAAATTGAAAATTTTAAACAAACTAGCATCTTTGTCCAAGAAAATACATTTCAGACGTCCTAGATAACGTGAGGTTTGGGAGAAGTTACTTTCCACAGTAGGCTCCCAGGTCGCTAGAGGACACCCTTGTCTGTTGGGGAGGAGTTTTTCTTCCTTTAAGATATATTTGGAGATTTTCCAGCTGAGCCAAAAATAAGTCACCCTAAGTGCTTGTGGAGTTGGTGAAACTCACTTCTTTGGTTCTCAGCATGCTGACCCACGATCTGAAAAAGAGACACGGGGCTTTGGCTATGACAGCATAAACAACCGGTTTCTGAACATGGTCAGCTTCCGCAGGGAGCAATGCTGTCATCAGGGCCACCTGCTTGCAAGGGGTTAGAGCCTAATTACTTAGGTTCCATTTATTTTAAAGCTTTTTGTAAAAGCAGATACTTTAAAGAGCTGTGAATAAAAATCTCTCAAATTCAGGAGTGAGAATCTCCCAGTTCATTCTTACTTGTACTTACCAGGGTCCAACGGTGGGACACCCGGGGGGCCCAGTCGGTTACATGTTTGCCTTCAGCTCGGTCATGATCCCAGGGTCCTGGGACCGAGTCCTGCATAGGGCTCCCTGCTCAGCGGGGAGCCTGCTTCTCCCCCTGCTTGCACTCGCTCTCGCTCTCATTCTCTCTCTCTAATAATTAAGTTTAAAAAAAGAAAGAAAGAGTGTCCAAAGGCAGTTTGGCCATCTCGGGCTTGGAAGGCTGCAGGTTCCGCAGGAGGAGGTAGGCAGGCTGCCTGGGAGCACGAGGCAAGTAGAGTAGCTCCGGGCCGGGGCGCCACCTCTGCTCCCGGCAGCGCCCTCCTCTAAGAGACGCCTCGCTCTTGGCTCCTTGCGGCCGGTGCGTGTCTGCAAGCACGAGGGTCACACCACCCACTTGGGTAAACACAAGTTACAAACCAGTGGTGGGATCTCTACATGTAATTCCCACTGGGCGATGCCTGCAGGAAATCTCCGCGACTCTTCACGGACTCGTTCACACAGTCACTTAAGAAGCGCACGTGTGTGGAGACTGTCCCTGCCCAGCACTGCTCTTTGTGCTAAATAAAGGCCCATCTAGGAACAGATGCAGACCCTGTCCTCCTGATGCCTACATTTTAATAAAGGAAACGGAGAACTGAGTGAGTCAATAAACAGTCATTGCGGAGTGCAATACGTAGGATAAGGAAATCGAACAGGGTGCGGAGACAGAAAGTAGCAGAGCGCCCTGCTTCAGACGGAGCGCTCAGGGAAAGGTGTCTCTGACATTTCAGGTGACATTTAGGAACTTGAGGCTTGAGAAGGAGCCAACTGTGCAAAAGCCATGGGAAGAGCCTTCCAGACAGACAGAAAGCACGTTCCAAGGCCCTGAGGCAGCGGAGCGCTGAGCCAAGGCGGGAAGGCCCGGAGCAAGGCCGAAGAGGAGGGAAGAGCCAGACCCTGCAGGGAAGGGTAGCCCCAGTCAGGTGCGCACCTTGTATTTTCAGGCCATGGGAAAACCTCGAAGGGTTTTAAGCCAGAAAATGATATAATCTGATGCATGTTTCCAAAAGTTCTCTTTGGTTACTGCGTGGAAAATGGATTAGACAGGGTGAGAGTGGAAGAATTGTATGCTTAGATGGAAAATGAGTTAAAACGCGGCCTGTGCGGGCTGCCTGGGTGGCACCGTTGGTTAAGCATCTGACGCTGGTTTTGGCTCAGGTTGTGATCTCAGGCGCCTGCGATCGGACCCTGCATCAGGCACCTCGTTCCGTGAAGAGTCTGCTTGGACTCCCTCTCCCTCTGCCCCTACCCCTCCCCCCAGTAAATAAATAAATCTTTTTTAAAAGTGGGCTGCGCAAACACAGTGTTCACATGACCAGCGTGTCTGTGTTGTGCGGTACGTGTACACAAGGCACCGGAACAGCACCAGGAAGGAAAAAGGGGGTTTGATCCTGTCACCTGTCACATCAAGCCATGTTAAAATGAAGTCAGATAGATATAAATGATATTAAGACATTGATCTTTATGCAAAAAGTACAACTTGAAAACCACTGGGCATCTTATCAGATACTGAAGATTCTGTATCTGGAGAAACGAGAGATTTTGCTAGTGATCCCAACTTGCAAAAAAGCCTGTTGCAAGAGTTTATTTGAAAATCTTTGGTTTGAGATAGGTTCTCTTCAGACGAACGCTAGCATCAAGTCTTTTCTCTGGTAGAATGAACTTTCAGCTATAACCCTATCCTGGTGACGAACGTTCGGCCACTTACTCATTGCGTAGTCCTGCGCCAGCGACTTCTTTGATCTCAGTTTCCTCACCATAAAATGAAGACGGTACTCCTGCTTGAGTGGTTTCGAAGCTCAAAGAGAGACGAGTTGACTCTGCATCTACTTTCCCTTCTCTTCCTTACCCCCCTTGGGAATCTGTACTGGACTCTGGTGCCGGGAAACCAATCCTTGAAACGGGAGAAAATACGGCTGGAAAAAGAGGCTGACTGTGTGCTACCTACTGAGTGGACCATGGTTACATGGAAGAAACCAGCAGATTGACGTTCGATGCTGCGAACTCAAAGAATCTCTCACTGCGCTCAAAACGCCGCAAAGATACGCCCCAAATGCCCCATTGTTGTTCTGACCTTCCCGTCTGACATTTCTGTTCCCACCCCCCAAAGCAACCCGGTGACCTAGCGGTCTTACTTCTGATCGAGGATGGACAGATAGTCTTCCCTTTGCAGATCTCCTTTCAGCCTGCAATGACATTTTTTAAGTTCCTCATTATTCATCGTTTTTATAATGGACATCAAAATAAATCCCATTTAAAGAACTTTCTTCTTAAGATCATTCAATTAAGCACCGTCCTTTCGTGTCTGTTAATGCCGGTCTACAGTAATTGACAGAGAAACGCGGCACATGAGAGGAATCCCGTTAGCTGGAGGAAATTTCTACCTGTGGTACAATTAGGCACATGTCCTTCAGAGGTTCCCGGGGACCTCAAAGTATTTCCATGGCTCTTTATCCTCTGTTCTCCCGGGATGCATTATCCTCAGTCAACTGTCCGATCTCACTGAAGTCATGTTCCAAACCAAGACGAGCCAGGCAAAATGCTTGTCCCCTTCTCCCTGTTGGCAACGCAGCTGGGAGAGTGGTTGGGGGAGGCCACGGACTGGACTGTCGGAGTGGGGGTCTCGGGGCCGCCGTTTACGAGTGACCTGGGCCTGTTCCTAACTCTGGACAGGGGAGGCAACATCAGCCTCTACTTCACGGCGGCTGGTAAGAAGAATAAATTAACCGTTAACACCATCAAAATCTTCAGAACAGTGCCTTGGCACACAAGCAGCTCCCAATAAACGCTATTACCATCAGACGACAAGGCGAAGGGCCTTGTGTCCCCTCTCCGATGGGGACGCTGCCTACAGCGGGAGAGAACACGGTCGGCCCTGCCTTCCCTCCACCGTAAATCTCGGATATTCAATGATGCTTGTTTCCAACGCCTGCTTCAACACAAAATTTAAATGCACTTTTGTAAGCATCCCCGACAAGCGTCCCCGCGACGCGGGCTCCCGCAGTCAGGAGGGCCGCCCCCGGCTCTCCGCTTCTGCCCCAGGACGAGACCCGAGCGTGGCAGGCCCAGGTGTGCGGGCAGCGCCCCTGCCCAAGCGCCAGCTGGTGCTGCCAGAAGGCGCTACGGCTGCTGCACACAGACCTGCTGGCAAGGCCGGGCGGGACAGAAGCGCCGCAGCCCCCCTGCCCACCTGTCAGCCTTGTCCAGGGGCGGCAGAGAAATCCGCTCTTTTCCTCCGCCACGGGTGCCAGCGAGCCCCGGCGCCTCTGTCAGAGCCTCCCTCGCCACCCTCTCCAACTCCTCCAAGAAGGGGATTAGCCCAATTAATCTCGGGACAAATGTCAAGGAGTCTGGGGGAGGGGGCCCCTTTCAAGTGCCGAGGCCACGAGCAGCTGCCGCACAAAGGCTCCGCGGGCCTCTCACTCTCGGCCTCGCCCGCGCGGGGCCCACCCGCCAAGCGGCCCTGCCTGACCCCGGGCCCAGCCACAGGCTCGCCTCCTGCCCTGGGCGATGGGCGCTTTGCAGGAAGGAAGCCGGAAGGCAATCTGGTTTTGAAAAGCAACCTCCCCTCTCCTCTTCCCTCCCTTCCCCTCCCCTCCCCTCCCCTCCCTCCCCTCCTCTCCCCTCCCTTCCCCCCTCCTTTCCCCTCCCTTCCCTTCCCTGCCCCCCCTCCTCTCCTCTGCCCCCTCTCAAGTATCTGCATCCCACACGCCTGACCTTGCCCCTGCTCTCTCAGCTCACCCGTGGGCCTTCCCCACCGAAGCGTGCTCAGAAAATGAGAAGTCCTAGGTTCAAAGTGGGGAAACCGAGAAGGCGAAAGAGCCCTCGTCAGGGGAGCCGGGAGGATGGTGAGGCTGGAAAAGAGTTCTCCTCACACACACAGACACAAATCGTGGTTATTTCCTCACTGGCCGAGTCCACAGAACTCTGGGGAAAGTCCTAGGAGCGTCTTTTCTTTCCTCTAATTCCCAGACCTCCTCCCGTCTATCCAAAGGAGTTCACATTCTTGCAATAATCCTGAGACAGAGGTTTGCCGACTGCTCCATAAAGTCATTTCTAATTTGCAAGATAATCTCTAGTACTTAATTCTCTCCCTCTCTCTCTTTCTCCCCCTCCCTTCCTCCCTCCCTACTCTTTCCCCCTCTCTGCAGCCAGCAAAACCTGGCTTAACCAGCAGGCTATTAAACAGCACTTCCACATGCTACAGTCCAATGATTCAGTAATTAATTTTCATAATGATAAACTGGAAGGATTTCTAGAGCCCCCGGAAGATCCCAGAATTCTCTCTCCCCCACTGGTTGTGCATATGCTTCGGATAGAACAGTCAATCCGCGTGTCCCATCCTGGCAGTGCCCCTCACCAGCCACGTGACCTTGGCAGGTGGCTTAAGCTCTCTCTGCCTTCACCATTTCCTCATCGGGAACATGGGATACAAAGTTTATTAAGACAGGTAACAGCTAACACTCCGGTTACGAAATGTGTCCCATGACCAGACACAGTGTTAAATCATTTACCTGAATTATCTTATTTAGCCCTCCCAACAATTGCTGGGTTGACATTAAGTCTGTTTCATTATAGTCTAACGCCTTCGACACTAGCCATACAGGTTCACCACCCCTAGCAACGGTGAACCAGAATGTCTGGTTCATGGAAACCCCTATCGCCCGCCTCTGTGAGACGACAAAGACGGTCTTCTTCAGAGTCACAGTTATCGCCCAAAACTCTCGTGCTCCGATGTGCTTTTGGAATCTGAATTTTGGGGGCTTTAGGAAGATAATAGGGCTAACGTGATAAATAAGGCAGCCGTTTGGAACAGCATCCTGCGATCAGAGACATCAAAGTTTTGGCAATAAAATATATAAATATTCTTCCCAAAGAGGACAAAAAGAGCCTCACATCATCTCAGAAAATGTTTTATTGCCAAAAGTAGATCAGGATAGGTAAAAAGTTTGCCATCAAATGAGTTAGGAAAGAAAAAACAGACATGTTATTTTCGCTTGGGTTTCCGAATTCCAGATAAGGGCTTGTGACCTTTACTACACAAGAACACTCAAAAAAGAAGCAAAAAGTTAGTCCCAGTTCTGACAGTAGCTGCTGTGTGCTCTTGGGCAAGTCACCAGACCTCTCTGATTTCAGATTCCTCTACAAAACGGGTGATTACCACCGCCTCCAAGGTTACGCAGAAGCATCTGTGAAGGTCAAATGAGGTAGGAGCCATCGAAGCAACTAAAAGTGATGTATTTGGCAATCCAAGCTGCATATTACCTTTTAAAAATCATTTTAAAGATTGTTATAGGTTTTTTTTTAGTTTACTTATTTGTCACAGAGAAATAGAGGCAGAGTGAGCGAGCACAAGCAACGGGGGCAGCGGGCAGAGGGGGAAGCAGGCTCCCCGCTGAGCAGGGAGCCCGGATGTGGGACTCGATCCCAGGACCCTGGGATCATGACCTGAGCTGAAGGCAGAGTGTGGCCAGCACGGGACGGGCTCCCACTTACATCTTTCTTGAATCACTTTGTCGCCTCTTACACAACAGTAAGGATCATCACACACAGCTGCACTGCCACCATCTTTTTCTGACTTGATCTATAAAAATCTCCTCCATCAAAACGCGACGAGCCGTCGTGTCAAATCAGTGCGGGCACTAAATACCCCAAAGACATTTTGAGCTTTGATGAAGCGAACAGCCCAAGGGTCAGGTTGCTCCAAACCTGATTTCCCAGCTTCTTCAAAATCCGCTCCTGCCTCCTTTCTCTGGGGCCCGTGGAGAGAGCACCAGCCCTGCACGCCGGTGCCAGCCTGGCCTCTACCATCCTGTCTAGGCCACGTCACGGCCCCTCCTGCGACGAGCACCAAGTCAGCTGTGCTGACTCAGACTTCGGATAGCAAAAGACAGCTCGTTGCTGCTATCTGGCGTCCCCCCTTCCAGGTTTTCTTCTCTGGGGACTCGACCCCTGCTTGTCCCTGCCACACCCTGGCCGGCTGGTGCCGGTCTTTGCGCTGAGGTCAAGCCCCTGCTGCGGAGGTCGGTCCAGCCGTGACCGCCGAGTCTGACACTGCCCCTGGCTGACCGGGTAAGTCACATCTGCTGCTTTCCCCTTGCAGGGGGGCCCCTCAGGAGTCCGGGGCAGAGCCCATGACCTGCTTCCCTCTTTGCATCTCTTTATGCTCCTTGAGCAGGGAGGAGCCTCCATGGCTGAATGATTTGTCCCTTTAGCCATGGTTCTAAAAAATTAACCGTGAATGTTCTCCAGTGTCCGTGGCAACCCTCCTGCCAGGGAGCAATTACGACTATGAGCTATATCCTCTTTTGATGTTAACTTGTGGAAACAGAGCCTTTCCGGCCACTAAAATGCAGTGGGGTGGGTGCCTCATAAGAAAGAAAATGTCCTAAGTACTCTCTTCCCTAGACAAGGAGGATACACTGAGTAACCCTCACTGTATGGTAAAGCTAGTAATAATTCTCAATAACCGAAGGGCCTTCTGTGGGGGAAGATCCCAAGGTCTATGACCTTGGTCTATGTGTGAGAACAGCAGCGTAAGTGTAACATAGAGAAAACTTAGAAGCTGAAATTTATCCTCAAGGAGGCTACAATCTGACAGAGGAGACAGATGGAGAAAACAGATTATTACATGACTCTCTACTCACTACATAAAATAGTAAGTAAGGGCTGCGATAAAGATTGCCACGGGTTGCTACAGGAGATCTAACAGTGCTTAACCCATCCTGAAGGTCAGGGAAGGCCTCTTGGAGGAGGTGATTTATCGATGTTTAAGTTCGTGAACTCTGGATCTCAGTTTTCTCATTTTTAGTGCAATTTAGAATACCTAGATCTACATTTGTAGTAAAAAGAAACAAACAAAAAATAGCATGTGGATGATTCTTGATTCAGTAAATAACAGTTACAGAGATATGATCTGTCGGTCTCCCATATGGATGTAGAAGCTAATGTTCTTAAAGCAGAAAATCCTTTTTACCCAAACGTGCCACCAAGAATCTCTTGGCCACGCTGTTCCCCGCCGTATTGCCGTTTTAAGACATACCAGAGTCTGGAGATGGGCTGGTCATTGTTCTGAGCAGCTTTTCTTTATTGGCAACTTCCAGAAAACAAGTTCCACCAGGTCGAAGAACCAGCTGTGTTTCTAAATGCATTTTTTTCTTTCTCCCTCTCTCCTCGTACCATGTCTGGAGCCTTGATGTCACAGTTTCTTCTGACTAGAAGAAACACCTTAGTGCCCAGAGCTTGTACTGCGTGGTGGCAGCCCGATGGCTACAGGGGGACACAGTGAGTTAGCTGAGTGGGTTAAAAGGCTATAGGAGCTAGAAGACCAGGGCATTTTCACTCTAAGTCAGCTGTCCAACACGCACCCGTCCCCTAGGAGGTGGTGGCAGATGGCAAAGAGTGAGAAACAGTTCTTCTCTCAAGGAGTTCGTGGTCTCCGTGGAAAGACGAGACTAACACAACTGGGGAAGGGAAAGGGTAATGAAATGCAGTAAATGAACAAGTACAGAGTAATGGGAGGTGGGCACACCATAACGGACCAAAGCTACTTGGGCGGGGTCGGACAGAAGGCGGCACACAGGCTCTGAGGGATGGAGGCAGAGGATATGTTGGAGGAGTGGGTCCTGCCAGTAAGAGGACAAGAGGACGGGGAGAAGCGAGGACACAGAGGTGAGAAAAGGTGTGATCTGCCCTCAGGGCAGCATATAGACCAGCCCAACCGGAGCCGAGGGGTATGCTCGGTATGAGAACCGCCCTGTTCAAGGCTTGCCTCTGACCCCAGGTGAATCTGAGGTGGTTGATTACCTCACCCCTTTCCTGGCCCTGGACAAAACTCTTACCTTATAAGGATATTCTAGAAACACAAAAATACTGTCGAGCCCTATTGATTTTTGCTATCCTAAGAGTCCTTCAGTGTTTCCAGACCACATACGTTTATAGCCTATGATTTACTCCTATGAAGAATCTAAAAATTAAGTCTAAAATTATGGTAAAGTCCAAAGTCTTTGATCTTATGTGGGACTTAACAATAATGCAAGAGTATCCCTATCCTGATTCTGAGCTGAAATCAAGACGAGGAATAAAGGGGCGCCTGGGTGTCTCAGTCGGTTAAGCGTCTGCCTTGGGCTCAGGTCATGATCCCAGGGTCCTGGGATCCAGTCCCACATCAGGGTCCCTGCTCAGCAGGGAGTCTGCTTCTCTCTCTGCCTGCCGCTCCCCCTGCTTGTGCACTCTCTCTCTGTGTCAAATAAATAAATAAAATCTTTAAAAAAGAAAAAAAGATGAGGAATAAATTTTCTGTTTGAACTGAAACAAAGGGAATTCATCATCTGGCCCAGAAGAGTGGCCCGAGCTGGGCGGCTCCGTAGATCTGTGAAGGTTTCCAAAGGAACCAAGCTTTTGTAGTCATACAAAAGGCCATCTTTCCGATTTGCTGCTCAAGGTCCTAATAATTCTGTCTCTGGACACATGTATAATATTGACCCTCAAATTCATCCTGCAATAAGTCATCAATTGAACTCTGAACTGCACAAGTCCAATTGCACAAAAACAGGATACGGTAAAACCCATCATGATACTGGTGATCCAGGAGGGATCCCTCCTCTAAAAGGGGTTTACCTTTCCCAGAGAGTCATGAAGACACCATAATACAAAAAGTACATATGAACTTAGAAGTGCTAGGACTTTGACCTAATTAGTAGATTTAGAATATTGGGCTTAATATTGTGACATACAGCCTATATGGTCCTTAGGTTTCCTCATATATTAAAAGAGAGAGAGAGAGAAAAGAAAAACAGGTATATTTATACTGAACTCTATCAGTTAGGGCCTAACCAGGAAAGAAGAAATTACTTCAACTATTTCTAATAGGGGTAATTTAATGCAAATTGAATTAAATGCAACTTTAATTTGATTAAACAGGTGATGGAATCCAGAAGCCAGGTAGGAAACAATGGGGTAATCCAAAGCTGAGTAAGAACAGGAAGTTCCACCATCTCCTGGCTGGGGATACCAAAGGAGGGGAAAATGTTATGGGAACCCAGGGGCAGAACCACCAAGTGGAAGCTAGAACCATGGTCTGGCAGTCCCTTGGGAGCTGGAGCCAAAGAGGAGGTACAGTCCTAGG
The DNA here is from genome assembly GCA_004024625.1 of Mellivora capensis. Lineage (NCBI taxonomy): Eukaryota > Metazoa > Chordata > Mammalia > Carnivora > Mustelidae > Mellivora > Mellivora capensis. The sequence goes on from PISX010014552.1 coordinate 28,030, forward strand.
CAGAGAGATGGAAGAAAGACCCTGGCTTCTCTCTCTGCCCACACTCAACATCTCCACCAGTGCCCCCCAGTGCCCAGACGAGTGGACAGGAGAAGCTGGAGTCAGTCTCCTGCAACACGGACCAGAGCGCAGGAGGGTGAGGCGGGATCCAGGGCCACTGAGCCCAAGACTTGCCCAGGATTACATACGATTACTGTGAGGATTCAGTGAGGCATCGTATGAACACATCCATCACAAGGCCTCACACACAGTGGGCTTTCCATAAGAGTGTGTTTAATAACACAGCACCACCCACACCGAGGGCCAAGGACTCACAATGTTACTAAATCGGTAGGTACAAATCCTGCTTATTTTTTTTATTTTTCAGAAATCGTAGAGAGAAAAGAAGGAAGGAAGGAAGGAAGGAAGGAAGGAAGGAAGGAAGGAAGGAAGGAAGAAAACTTTGGCAAAAATGTATCACCACCTTCCAAAGGAGAAGCCGCAGACGGTATTTATGGTTTTCACCGAAGCGTCTCAGTTAAATTACTTGTCTATTAAATTCTTAAACTGGCAGCTCTTACTGTCTAATGTATCGCTTCATGCAGAAACCAACAGCCAATTACATCAGAACGAACGACTTGCTGACCCCTAAAGTCGCTCCTGACTCGACCACCCAAGATCGCTCCGTTGCGTCAACGGCAAAATGATGAAAGCATCTGAGGTCAGTCCTGCCCTTAGTGAGTTCCAAGTGCCACCTGAATCAGTCTCAGGAATACACATTCTTCCAAAAATCTGGGCAAAAGAGGAGGCCTTTTAATTCTCTCAGCCTTGAGAAGAGCAGTTTTCCAAAATGATTTCCTTGAGAAATGCATTTGTCTGCACCGGAAATGGACACTGAAGAGACCTACGGTTCGTTTTAGGTTTTCTCTGTCCATCACACACACACGTATGTGTTTTGAGTATAATCCAGGCTGGGTTTCGGGCTCACACACGGACTGGGCGGCAGCTGGTGACTACGCGTGTTCTCCATCATACGGGGCAATAATCATCTTATTCATGTGGTACTTTTATCTGTGCCTGGTATTGTTCTAAACACTTTACATATATAAGCCCATTTAATCTTCCTAACAAATTTGTGAGGTAGGTAATATCATATTTACCATTTTACAGACGAGGAAATTGAGGCACAGAGACGTTATACGTGCTGTGCTTACAAAGCTTGTAAGTGGGAAAGCAGAGATCCAGCCCCGGCAGTCGGGCTCCAGAAACCATGCCCTTCATTCACCATGGCACCATGAGAGGACAAGAAAGGGAATGCAGATTCTAACAAGGAAAATGACAAGTCATTCTCCTCTCACTTTTGTAAGGATGACTTTCTGGACTGGCTCCCACCCCCGCCGCGCCCAGCTTAACTCGTCCCCCAATCCTTTCTCCCCAATCTACCACCAATGGCCTCCATTGTCCTCATGCCCACCCAGCCCCCACCCCCAGGACCCTGCGTGCTAGCACCTCTGCCCGAAAAGCTCATTTGTCCCCTTCTGGCCGGTGGATCCCTTCTGTCCCCTGGATCTCCAAACAAGCTCTCCCTGGCTACTTTAAACTCGGCTTGCAGGCCCACACAGTATAGAACCCCTCTCGTCCCTAGCCCCCCTCAGAGTAACAATTTGACAATCTGTTTGGGTGATTTGTGTCTGCTTCGCTTCACGGAGTCTCTCCAGGGTCTGGAACATAATGCATGTTCAAGAAATATTTATTGACTGACTTATTGATTAATAATTGTGTCTCCCTAGCCTGGGAGCTCCACGAAGGAGGAGCGCCTGTGTGTCCGTGCTTCTGTCCGTGCTTCCGTGGAATGCTCAGCAGCCCGTTAAACTCCTGGCACAGAGGTGGTACCTACTGCGCAAATACAGGAAACTAGAGGACAGTTTTATTACCGCTATGGCACTTAGTGACATTGCCTGTGGCCCTTTAAAAAAATTAATAAACCTTTGACTGTGCTCATTTCCAAACTTCAGTATGACTGGAAAACAGAGATCTTGCCACTCTGCCCAGATACCCGCACATCTAGTGGAGCGGAAGTGGGACTTCAGATATGGCCCCAGTGCTCTCCTGTCCCCTCCAAGGCTGGCCCACCTCCCTGGATGGGAGTTCGGGGACCACGTCAGTGCCACGGAGTTTACCTCCCCCAGCTGCAGTCTTCCGACCCACCTCCACTGCCATCCGTCACCCCTCCAGCGCTCACCCTGGACTGTCCAGGCACTTCTAACAAGTGTAATTCAGGGAGGAGAGAGAACATTTACCAAAAAGCATAAAGACTTATGCTGAGGTCTGACAACTTTTTCTTTAAGTGAATAAATGATAAAGAAGCCTCCTGCCCTCTTTCTCTGTTGGTCCATCGGAGGGTCTTCTATAGCTTTGGGACCCGTCACCATTGTCATGGCCCCTTCTGAAAGCACCTGCTGTCGCTGGGCTCCGTCTTCATAAATGAACGAAATCAGAGCTGTCTCTGCCTCAATTTGTAGGATGTGACATTCTGCCTTCCCCATATCAGCAGGAGGCAGAACTTGCCATTCAGGGTTGGAAACCATCCCTGACCCCTGCCCCAAGGGGAGCACAGGGCCTGGAACTCTGGCATTCCAGTCTGGAAAGGTTACTGACCTCTGGCCCGGAAAGCAGGCAGCCGCCACAGCCTCTGCTGGAGTCAGTGATGACGGCAGGTTCCTGCCGTCCCTCTCTTCAAGCCAAGATCGTCTCCGATACAGCTAGGAAGGTAATAGAAACTGCTAGCAAAAACGAGAATGCAATCTTTTTACCAAAAAAAAAAAAAAAATCCTTTAAATAATCCAGATACAAAAATCGTACAATAGGATTCTGCTTGGATGAAGTATCTAGAATAGTCAAACCCACAGACACGAAGGAAAATGGTGGTCGCCAGAGGGGTAAGCAGGGGACACAGGGGGTTATTGTTTAATGAGTGCAAAGTTTCACTTTGGAGTGATAAAACATCCCGAGATGGATGGTGGTTGTGGCTGCACAACAGTGGGACTTAATGCCACTGAACTGTACACATAAAAAATGACTAAAATGGTAAATTTTATATTATATGTATTTTACTCCATTGTTTTTTTTTTTTTAAATAGGAGGCTTTGTAGGGCTTGGCCTGGGCATTTTACTATCTTTTCAATCCTTTCCCACATTTTCTGGTCAGCAATTCCTAAGGTTAAAACAAACAAACAAGAAGCTGGTGAGACTTTTCCGCTTGAGCGATTTCCTGCGTCCTATCTCTACTGCCCCTCAATATGGGGCCTTTGACATGATTATTTCCTTGTCAACTGGACTATGTTACCCGTCCAAATAACCCCAAAATTCAGTAGTTACAAGTAACAAAAGATTATTTCATGTTCTCTCTACATATCCAAAGTGGGTCCATAAGAAGGTTTCATCGGGGACCAGGATTGCTGGCGTAACCCCTGCCCGGCTAGAAGGAAGGTGAGCACTGCAAGGCACACTCTGGCTTTAGAGTTTCTGCTCTCCCTCCGTGCACACCTGGTTGGCCAAAGCAGTCATAAGGCCACACCTAATTCAAGCGAACAGTGGGGCAGGTGCAAGGCCACCACGGGCCTACAGGGCAAGCCCTTGTGAGCACTACAAGGTCCTTCTGACCACTGCAGCCTCTCTCTAGGTTTTGCAAAATCTTTGCATTATTTCCAAAATTCAGGTTAGTGATAATTTATATTATAGCATAATATACGTAATTATCCACATATAATTACATAAATTATGGTATATATTATAATCAGAAGGAAACAAAAGCTGGTCTCCCCATCAGAAGACATCTCCTGCCACATGCTGCCTTCCTACAGCGCAAGGACGGCCGATGAATGAGCAGGAGCCTCACCTCCTTCCACCGCCTCTTCAACTCTGTTCTAACCTTGAGCCCGGAAGTCAGAGGAGCCCAGCAGCCTGAGAAGACACGCTGCTACCTGCTTTCTTTGAGGAGGGAAAGCAAGTGTTGGTCTTGGCACCAGAGGAATAAAAACTCCCAAAGGAAGTAAACTCATCTGTAAGATTTACTTATTTCGGGCTTTCTGGCCTCGGAAGACTCTGAGACGGTGGAAACAGATGTGCTAGAGCTTCCGCCAATTCCCACGGACGGCGCGGGGGGTTCAAGAGCGGACCCCCCGGCACGAGGCCCCAGACATGCCGGAAGGCCGGATGCGCCTGTCCAAGAAGAGCCGTCCCGCCTGGCCCTCCGGAGAGAGCGGCGGGCTCAGGGGTCGGCCCGAGCCATTCGTGCGGCACCCACGAGAGGACTTCGCGGGGGCGGGACGGCGCGTGCGTGCGCAGGGCGGACGTCAGCAGGAGGCTCGCGGACCAAGCCCCGCTATTCCCACAGCGGAGGCGACGAACCGAGCCTCCGCGGGCCGCGTCCTCCTGTCCGCGCGGTTTGCAGGCCACGCGAGCAAGCTCAGGTTCCCTCGTGCCTCGCATCTTCACTCAGTAAACCACGCGTCGGCACCGGGGGACGCCCTGGGCCGGCCCCGCTGTCTTGCTTGCTGGCGGCGCTCTGGGAAGACTGCGCAGCGCGTCTGGCCGCCTGGGCAGGGCGTTAGCGCGGCCACCAGCTAAGACCCGAGGACCCTGGGAACCCTAAGACGCAGGTCCGAGGCGACCAAATGGCGACGGTGTGAGCCGCCGGCGAGCGCGGCCAGCAGCTCCTGCTTTCGTCCGTGCCGTCGCCTCCTCCCGGTGACCCAGCGGACCGCGCGGAGACACCCCTGGGCCCGGGGTAAAGCTGTCTGGCGCCCGCGCCGGCGAGCTCGGGTCGGCGGAATCAAGCACAGCGCGCTCCTGCCTGCGGCCTCGGGGCTCCGGCTCTGGGACGCACGCACCGGCCCGAGGAACAAGCTCCGCACGGTCTTACCCTGGGAGTCCGCAAGCCAAGGGCGGCCACTCTGACGGGACCGCGGGGCTGGAAGTCACGGAGCTGGCCTGAAACCCTCACTGTCCCCCGGTCACTTACTCGACGCACGACGCTGACCGTGTCACAAGGCACGCCGAGTCTCCATTTCTTCACCCGTAAGAGGAGGAAAGTAGCGTCTCCTTCCCGCAGCCCTGAGAACGGGACGCGACGGTCACATCCGGCCGGCGCCCAGCCGAGGCGGCGGGGAGCCGCGACCGCCTTTCAGGCTCGCGAGGAAGCGACTCCGCCGGCGACAGTCCCGCCCGGGAGGCAGACAGACGCGCCTGACCGCCGTCCGCTTCGCCCCCCCGAGGCAGAATCCTCTGGCCTCACGGTGTGTTCGCCTGCGAGCCGGGGCTGCGGCGTCCAGCCCGACGTGCGCTGCCGGCGCCCGTCTGGAGGGACTGTCCCGCGGCCTGGAGGGAGAAGAGCGCGCGCTGCCGACGAGGCGGTCCCTGGGCGGCTTCCGGAGCGTCGCCGCGTCGCCGGCGCGGGGCCTCAGCGACAAGAGCGAAGGCCGGAGCTTCCGCCCCTGCTGTGCCGCCAACGGAGAGACCCGCATGTGGGGCCTGACGAGCGTCTTCCCCCCGACCAGGGGCGGCCGTCACGCGCCCCTCACCCAGCGCTGTACCCCGGGCGCGCTCCGAAGCGGCTCACTGGGGCTCACCCCGCGCGCGCGGCGCTCAGCCTCGGCCGCGACGAGAACCGGCCGCGGAGCGTCCACCAGGCCCGACGCGGAGGCCACACCCAGGCCGCGGAGGCCGCTTCCGCCGCGACCCCGGCGCCGCCCGCCCGCCCCGGCCCCGGCCCCGGCCGGGCTGAGGGCCGCGTCAGACGCCACACGCTGTGCGCAGCGCACGCCTCGCCTCACGTCACGAAGCAGAAGCGGAAGCGACCGAGCCGTCGACGAACGCGCACGCGCCCCCGCCGGGCTGACGAGGCCACGTCGCCGGCCGCCCCCCGCCGGCGCGCGCGTGCCCGAGGGCCGGTGCGGACCCACGTGCACGTGCCCACGCCACGACCCCACGCACGCACACGCACGGCCTCCGCCCTCTCCTCTCGGGACGTTTCCCGCCTGGCGCCGTCTCACACCCTCAGCGCGACGCTGCAGGAGAGGAAACCCGGGCGAGGCCCGGCCCCGAGTCGCCCCAGAGCAGGGACACCGGAAGGAGGGCTGACTTCTTCCCTGTCTGCTCCAGGGAAGCCTTCAAATGAGCAACGGCCTCTGAGGCAGGGAGAGGAGAAGCTTGAGCCCAAACTGGTATTTTGAGGCCTTCAGCTCAGCAGTGTTTGCCGTGTCGGCGCCGGGGGCTCAGGGGTTAAAGCCGCTGCTCGGGGCATGGTCCCGGCGTCCTGGGGTCGAGCCCCTGCTCCGCGGGGAGCCTGCGCCCCCCCCCCCCGCTTGTGATCTCGGTCTGTCAAATAAATAAGTCAATCCTAAAAAAACAAAACAAGTAGATAAACGTGTTGGGATTTTCAGCTTCGGGACCCGGCAGGGCCACCGAAGACAGCGGCGTCCCTCCGTTTGTCCGTTTGTCCTTCGGAGCCGTCGGCCGTGAGCTGCTGAGTTCCCTCCCCGGCCCGGGTCGGGAGCTAAGACTCGGCGTGCCTCGCCCGCCCCTTCAAACCCGTTTGTTTGCCCGAAGAGCATGTCGTGATTTTGCTGGCCGCGCTCCCGGCAACCGCGTCCCCCGCCGTGACCCGGGCAGACGCAGCCCGTGGGTGTGGACCCTCTTCCGTCCGCAAGACTCGTACCTGCGTCCGAGACGACAGCGGAAGCCCGGGGCGGGCAGGGACGGGGGCAGCCGCCCGCTGGGAGCGACCTCGGACGTCCGTGGTGGGAGAACCGCTTCGGCTCGCGCACACGTAAGCGCAGCGCGGCTTCTCGCGGGAGACTGGGCCTGCGTGTGGCCGTCTCGGGTAACAACAGCGTAGCCAGGGGAGGGAGGCGCTGGCCGGCGTCTGTCCGTGGAGCCCGCGGAGGACGACAGAGCTCGGGCGTGAGAGCCGAAGCCCTGGGGGCTGGAGGCCCACGACAGGCGGCCGCCGCCGCGCAGGCAGCCGCTCGGCCCCTCCCCCTCACGTGCTCGCCGCGCAGGCAGCCGCTCGGCCCCTCCCCCTCACGTGCTCGCCGCGCAGGCAGCCGCTCGGCCCCCCCGCGGGCTCGGCCCCTCCCCCTCACGTGCTCCCTCTTCCCCAGTGCCTCTTCGCGGTTTGTAATTACCGGCCGGCTTGAGCGTGACCACGTGTGTTTTCTTTTCAAGATTTAGACGCTGTCCTTTAGCTTTCAAGTCCCTTTTGTGAGCAAATTCCGGTCTAACTTTGTAGACTTTCAGCCCAGTTCTTACCTTCCCTCCTTGAAGACTAGTCTTTTCTTCCCTTAAAAAGGTTGTTTCTCCAGTTTCCTGCCTGTTTCTCCTGTGCCCTTTCCTGCCTTTCGTGTCCAGCTGTCAGTCCCCGGCGGGACCACGTTCTCTTGTCCTGTTGGGTGTCAGGTGGCCTTTTTTTCCCTCTACCAGTTTCCTCCCTGTGACTCAGTTTCCATATCTATAAAAAAGGCATAATGACAGTGCCACCCTGGAGGCCTACTGTGAAGGTGAAAGGCTAATTGACATAAAAACCCGGAGAATAGTGCTTTCCACGATACACTGTTGGCTCGGAAACATACGTGGGGTCGGACGAGTGAAGGGGGGAGCAGTGGGAAACCACAGCAAGGATGTGGATTCCTCCCTTATACATAAATTCCGTCATTCTACTGCACGACAAGTTCAATTTCCAAAACAGATTTTTAATTACTTCCTCATAAGGCCATTAGTGACACCATATTTGTTGACATTTTAGTAGTTTTTCACCCCCAGCGCTCAAGGGGGCGAGAGCGGCCGGTGACTCAGAGCCCTGAGCTGGGCGGTTCATCCGCCGGAGGTGCCCAGCGCCGTCAGAGCTCGCGCTGCAGTAAGTTGCTTCGGACCCACGGACATCTGAAGGCTCAGCCGACACCCCTAGCAGCATGGTTGCCTCTGCTGGTTAGAGACCTTTTATTACACCCCTGTACCTTCTGAAATGTGCTCCTTTAATCCTCTTTCATCCACATAATTTATGACCTGTTTATAGCCTCCCCCACACCAGGTGCTTTCCTGTGCCCTCTTGGGCTAACTCTTCATTTTTCAGGAGATGTTCTTTCCTTGTACTCTGATGACCAGTTCCCCTCTGCCAGCTGGCCCCAGAGGGCTGTTATCCAAACACCTGGCTGTTTTGATCTGCTCTACACATTTTTCCAGGACTTGTAATAAGGCATTTAAAAAAAATAGCGGTCAGATGTTCCTTTTCATTTTCTCTTCTCAATGGCTACACCAATTACCCTTTTTTGTGTCCTTTAGGAAAATAAGATCCATAATGAGCCACCCTCAAACTCAAAGAAGAATAGACCTGATCAGACTCGGGGCATAGAACACTCGAGATATTTTTCCATCTTCATTTAAATGATCTTACAGCATTCTTTGCCTGCCTATGATCTTCTATTAAATGAATGTCACATTTTCTCAGCAGTGTGCCAGCAATTCTTTGTGCATTTTCCATGTGGACCTTCCTTTATATTCCAGACATGGTGCTAGGAGCTGGGGATAAAGCCAAACATGGCCTCCACTCACTTAGACCTTGTATCACGATCCTTGGCCCCGAGATAACTAGGAGAAGAGAAAACAGAAATCTTTCTCCATTTTTCATGTGCCTTAGGAAAGTCCCTTTACAAAGCTCCTTTTTCTTAGGCTCAGCTTAAGCTGTGAGGCACAATTACAGTATTTGGACAGAGGCTGCCTTACTAACTATGTGTACTACACGAGATTGCTTCCAGCTCTAAAAGCAAATCAGATCGGGTGGGGTGATAGAGTATTAAGCGCAGCAGACCCCTGGTGTAAATTGCTTTGACCTACAACTTCTGGCTCATTATGAATAACCCTAAGTAGTAATTAGAGCTGGGATTTGGAGCCAGAGGGTGTGTGGTGTTGAAAGTCAGCTCTACCACTCACAAACTGCATGATTTGGGTAACCTCATTCATCTCTCTGATCCTTTTCTTTTTCCTTCTTCTCTGTAAAAGGGGATAGCACCAGCCATCTCACAGGGTTGGTGTAAATAACTGATATTAATGTATTTCAGGTGCTCTGGCAACGGACACTACATGGCAGGTGTTACTGTGAGCGCTGTCGCTGTGACATGCGGTATCATACACGTGGCAATGAGGAATCTCACCAGAGCTCATTGCACCCCACGCGTCTGAGAAGAGTGTGCAGGACCAGCTCACTCAGCTAGCGAGGAACCTACTCACCAGCCAAGCAGCTCTGCGGAGTTGCTCCCTACCGTCAGTGACCCTTGATGTGCAGAATCTTTGTTAAGAATCCTCGCTAAGAAAAAAATGCCCATCACATAAGAAAGATAAATGCACGTGTCTTTCAGTGAAAATATAACTTGGGAGAGAGCCAATGAGCTGTACAAACATTTCTTTATTTGTAATTTCAGGGACTATTTGGAGACCTTAAACATATTCCCTGAAGACACCAATGTTTTGCTTTACAAATCATGTTATTATTTTACAATCCTTGTAACAAAGAGGACGGCTTTTGCTAAGTGGAAGTGAAACATAATTTCCAGCTGAACAAAGTGATAAGACCAAGGATTCCTTGGCAGATGAAAACAAAAATAGTGACTGCGCACTTCTTGCTCAGAGTTGGAGGGGAGGGGAGGCGCCCAGGACTTCACAAACACACAGGAACTCCTTCCACATTACAACTTCTGAAAACTCGGGAGATGAGTTTCAACTCCGTGAGATGTGCCACAGCTTCAAGAAAGAAACAGACTCTTCTCACCTTCTAACTGCTAAGACATCATCAGTGGCTTTGGGAACTGCCAGCTTTGTAGCAAGTCACAGCTCTGAGCAGATCCTTAAAGAATCAGCGAAGACATTTCTAGAAATACTTGTCAGAAGTGTGCACTCCAGGGGCGCCTAGGTGACTCAGTGGGTTAAGCCTCTGCCTTCGGCTCAGGTCATGGTCTCAGGGTCCTGGGATCAAGCCCTGCATCGGGCTCTCTGCTCAGCAGAGAGCCTGCTTCCCCCTCTCTCTCTGCCTCTCTGCCTACTTGTGATCTCTGTCTGTCAAATAAATACATAAAAGTCTTAAAAAAAAAAGAAGTGTGCACTCCGATCTTCATCAAGGGACCCTGTCTTAGCACAGCTGATCTGTGGCTTCTAGCTCCAAGGCCATGACTCCCTCAGCTCACAGCCAGTGACCCAGTGTGGTAAGGAGAGCAAGTACGAGAGCCAGCAAGAAACCCATCCACCTGCCTGAGACTTTCTCAGAACTGTGCTACGAAGTGAGACCCTGCCTATCCAACCCTTCATTCCCTCTGTCCTTTCATAGACGTCAAACCTGCACTGTGGTCTGAAGCCTCGTCTTGCCTACAATTTCTCCCTTCCCCTCTGTCTTCACCGGCATTTCCTCCCGTCTTGGCTGCTTCTCCAAGGATCCAAACTGATACTCCTATCCACCAGCTGTGACTCAAAATATTTGCGTATTTTAGCCTCCAGATGGTAAATCCATTAGTAGTGGTTGCTTGGAGCACTGTCTCATGAAGATTTCTGAGGCCAAGTCTGGACTCCAAGAAAAGTGTGCTACGACTGATTATCAGTGTCTCCATGGGCACAGAGGGGGATGGGAAGGCACATATACCGTGTATTTGTCCAACACAAGCATAGGGGCTAGTCTGGGCTAGCCTGGATATTTGAACGTCCCTACCTAGGTTATTCAATGTTATAAAACTGGAAAACTGAAAAAGTTGTAAAACCACAACTAAAATGCAGGACTCTAAGCTCACCTCTAAACATCTAAACGTCTCTTCTGGTAAATGGCAAGCCAAAAGAGAAGCAAGCTACCTATTTCTAAGACTCAGTTTCTTCACCTATGAAACATGACTTAAAATATTTCCTGCCTCCTGAATTATTATGACGTTTCAATGAAATTACTCTAAGAAGGCTTGAAGCATAATATGTGGCGTTATGTAAGATGTTAATGACTAATATTATGATGTCACTTAGGACATAAAACCACGATTTCAAGGTATATATCTTTATATTTTTATACTGATTAATAGCTTTTTCAAGGCAGCACAGCATGGGATGCTCATGCATTTGACTAAGGGATGTGATAAACTCATCGAAAGTAATAACATGGTTGGATTCTTCCCTCTTCCTCTTGTAATGTGGGAGGCCCACATGGATCACATTGTTACTAAATGCTCAGATCATTTACATGGTGTATAAATATCTAGGTGGTGAGACAAATAACATTCTTTGAAATATGGAAGGATATCTCTGTAATTTTTCCTCAGTGATAGTCTCTCAAGCATAGTATCATAAATCAATGAACATACGGCACTCCCTACATACTCAATAAAAAGTTCTCATCAACATCAATAAACTCTTAGAAATCATAAGAGGCATTACCTTTAAAATGACAGGACTTCCTTTTCTGAAAAAAAAAAAAATAATGTGCTTCTGGTCAGGACTCTCTGCTAGTTCTTACATGACTACAGAACTTTCCATGAGCGCCTCCCAGCCTGTCCAAACCACCCCTAAACACACACACAGACACACACACACACACAATACAATTTCATAAACAGGAACTTCTAGTTTGTCCCCTATTCCTCTGGGAACATCAAGCTATCAACCCTCAGTTCTCTAAACTCCCTTCCCCGCCCCTATAAACTTGTCTATGTCCACACCCATCTCCACTCCCTCCCAGCCATCTTCCAGCTTAACATTAATCCTTTTTCATGAAGCCTGATCCCTTCGGCTCAGCTGGAATCTGGTTCACTTAACTCTCCTCCTTCCCTCCCTCAGTATGCCAGGCCCTTCTGCCACCGCATGAGCATATTAAATCACCCCATTTCAAAGAACCGTCCTGCTGACCCCATGTCTCCTTCCTCCCTCCAGTCTATCCTGGGCCAGACACTCAGTTTCATCCTCCGTGCTTACATACTCGCTGTTCTCATAACTGTTCTCGCTGTTCTCTGACTTCTCATAAGAACTCACTCCCTCAACCCACCCTGGAAAAGGGCACCACTGACCTGATTCTTAAACTCCTGGACACTCTCCATATTAAAGTTACACAATTGCTTGGAAGTTTTTAACACTACTGACCCCTCCTTTCTAGAAACTTCCATCATTGTTTTCTGTGTTGTCACTGCCTCCTTGCACTCCTTTTTCTTTTAATACTATGCTTTCTTAGTCCTTTGAAAACTTTTCTCCCTCTGACCATTCTTTCATTATTCATCCAACAATTAATTACTGAGCACCTACTATGTGTCAGGTATCCTGCCAGGGATGGGTGAGATGTTTAACAGACTTAGACCTTAACATCAGGACCTCAGCACAACAGAAACAAAGAAGCAACAAGTTTGTTGCACTTAATGTAGTAGCCCTAAGCAAACATCCAGAAGGGGTACTTTTCCTGGATAGGGGATTATTTTGGAGGTGGGTCTTGAAGGATCCATAGGGATTTGCTAGATGCAGAGAGCTGATCAAGGGAATGAGGCCGGGAATGTTCTAGACAGGGGAGACAGTATGTACAAATACCTCGAGGGTAAGATATCACGTGTGTTCAGCGAATGTCAAGTGCTTTAGCCTGACTGGTGTGCACATTGCTAAGAGCAAATGGTGTGCAATGAGGTTAGAGAGATAAACAGTACCCTGATAATAAAGGCCCACTAGCACATCTGCTGTTACCCAAATGTCTACACTTTCTAATTTCATTCATTCCTGCTTCTTCGGCCACCCTTGATGTTTATGAGTCCTAAATCCATAACACTGGTCAGCACTGGGCCCTTGTGTCCGAAAGCCAATAGTACCCTTCACTGGGTATCTTACAGGCACTTCTAATATACCGGAAGCAGAACTCATTATAATTTAGCCATCTCACAGCCAAAAAATAAACTAACAAAAACCCGTATATCCTTTCTATATTCTCTATCTCAATGCACAATATCTAAAACCCTAAATAAAGCAAGAAACCTGAGAATTATCCCTGAATCATCCCTTTTCCTAATACAATACCCAGGCAATGAGTAAAGTTCCCTAAAATAAACTTTATGAATATTTCTGCTATTTGTCTCTTCCTCCCTTTTCTCCACATCTGAGTAAGTTCCGACCCTGCCTTCGTTCCTCGCCTGGACGGTGGCTCTTCTCCCACAAGCCTCTCTGCTTCGAACCGGAGAGTGTCCAGTCTGCCCTCTGGGAAGCGCTGGAGTGACCTAAACCTGCTTCTCCGACTGTAACGTCACAAAAAACCACCTGGCGAGCTGCCAAAACATGAATTGTCAAGACCGATTCAGTAGCTTCCCACGGGGCCGAGAATGCGTATTTCTGTACAGCTCCAGGCACTGTGAGTGCGGCGAGTGCACAGACCACGGATGGCACAGGACGGACCTGAAGCAAACCTGACGAGCTTACTCCGCCCCTGAGATGCCTCGGGCCTCCGACCACCGCTCGCGGTGTAACTTGCAAATGCCTCACTTTCGGGGTTTAGACCTTCGTGATGTAGCCACTGCCAACTCGGGCCACCCTGCTTCATGGCTCTGCCGATGGGTCCCCGGCACCGCTATCCTGAGCTCCCTGTGGCTTCCTAAATTTACTCGTTCTTTGTTCGTTCTTGTAAGTCAGCTTGCAATCCCTCTCCCCAGCAGCCCTGGCCTCACTGTCCTCTCCCTGGAAAACATCTAATCACCTTTCAGTTTCTAATGTAGCATTCAGGAGGGCCCCGCACGTAAGCTACCTTTCTACCTTGTCCCAAAAGAACTGACAATTCTCTCTTCTATGATTCCTTTGCTTTCTATACTTATATTTACAATTAATTCATAAACTCTTCACTGTATACCTTTATGTAATTCTTACTTGTCTACTTGACTATATTCTCCAAGGGCAGGGACCGTGACTCATGCATATTTACATATATATATATATTACAAGTACCCATTACCAGGCAGTTGCTCAATAAATGTCTGGCAAATAAATAAAAGTTATGATATTTACTGTTTATTAGGTACTTACTCCATGAAAATCACTGTGCTAAGCACTGTGCCCTGCACACACAGACGAATTCATCTAATCCTCACAACAAGCCTGTGAGACGGATACACTATAATCTCTACATTACCGAGGCTTATAGAATTTGAGTAACTTTCCCAAGGTCACAGATCTAGTAAGTCACATATCTATTAAGTAACAGAGTTATAAACTGAAACTGTGTCTCATTCCAAATTCCAACTACTTTACTCCTGCGCCTTCCTGAAGTGTAACTATGTCATCAAATCACAATGTTGCCAAGGATTCCACCTGAAAATCACGTTATCCTGTAGTTAAGAACCTCAAACATTAAATTCATTACATTAAGAAGGAATAATTTAAATATGAAAGACCCAGCTAAAAAAAAAAACAGAAAAATGCCATGCATGGCTTATAAAGGTTTGTATCACTTATGTTCTTAGTACACTTTAAATTTTAAACAAGAAATTAATAATACAATACAATGAATATCTAACCCTTTGCCCCACACTTTTTAAGGAAACAGAAGGTCCTTTCTAATAACAGAGGGGGAGAAGGGGGACGGCATGATTCTACACTAGCATCTCTCAAAGAAGATTAGCTCTTGGAGATGTTCCAAGAAAAACAAATGCTCAAATAAATTTAGAAACTGTACCACAGAATCTGCCTCCTGAAGATCCACAACGAACGTATGTTAAGAACTTCTAGAAATTCTGCAGTTTTTGTTTTTAAAAGTTATATTCCTTGATGGTCCCAAATGTATTTGAACATAGAGTCCTTTAAGGACGAATGTCCTATCGCGCACACTCTGGAGAACACTGGTTCTGGCCACGGTTTCTTGACTTACAATGAGTGACAGAAAGCCGCACGCAGACCCTCCTCGCAACGCACACACGCTTGGAACCGAGCCAGTCCCACTTGCGGACTCTTCACTCTCATTTTTTTTGAGCATCAGGAGCTGTTCTTTACTGTTCTATTTTACTTGCAAATACTCGGGACTGTGTGCCATAATTTCTTTGTGTTCGGTAGAACTTCATTGAGTTCTTAATACATCAATCACAGAAGAAAATAAAATGCTTGCCGGCATTAGTATAAAAGGCAAACTGGAAGGGAGTACAGTAAAGCTAAGAATAAAATTAGCTAAAGCAGATAGAAAACATAATGTTACAAGTCAAATTGTGTCTTTAAGGGGAAAACAACCCAACTACCTAGAGTAACTCGGCTTTTCCTGGTACTGAGACTTGAAAGCAAGGTCTCCTGTGGGATCTCATAAAGGGGACGAGGTGGGATGTGGAGAGCGGTGCCCTCGAACACATCCCGTGCTGAAAGCAGCAGGAATGGCTGTTGCTGACGAAAACCCGCACGCTGAGCCCAGAGCAGTTCAAATCCCAGCGTGTGGGTAAAACGCTCTGACAAGGGACCCACAGTAAGGGCTGAGGTGGACAGTCCTCTGTGATCTTCTCCGACCAAGGGAAACCCTTTTGTATCTGGAGGAGTGGGAGTGTCTGCCAATGCCCCCTGGCAATTACGATTTCCCACAGCAGGATTTTGATCAGGATTGGACAGGAAAAGGTGAGGTACTCAGTTTAGACGATCTGCGTTTTTGGTTAAAAGTAGGTCCACATGCTTTGACACTGAACTTGGCCTGGGGTGGGGGAGGGGTAAACATAGCAGCAGCTTCGGGAAATGCTGGCACGTCTGTAAGGATCAAGAATCCGTTTGGAAAGATTCAAGACCCACACATACCGGGAGAGACATGGAGGGAGGGAGGACAGTCCGCTCAGACCGTGCTGGGCTAACCTGTCCCCTCGGCAGTCCCGGAGTCAACTGAACTACCATGCTTGCTGCCCATCACCCACGTCTGGCTCTAGCGCTCCAGTGCCTGTCCAGTGTCTCTCCTGCCCACACTGTTCGACTGACCTCTTTGGTCCAGACCAGCACAATGAGCTCCCGGCCAGCAGCGTCACCGACTATGTACAACATGAAACCAAGCAGAGCGGGTTCTTTTATCGCTCTTCAAAGTGAAGCCTGAGAAAGGCAAGTTTCACAGCGCCGTGGCCATCTCAGTGCCTCACCTGGTGATGGAGGTCACACTCGGGTACATGTGCTGTGGCTTTTTCTATGCAGCCTTTTGAGACACAGCTCTGGAGAATAAAACTGCGCCATAAATAATCTGGAATGCTCTTGACGGAGAGCTTACAGGGCCCAACACCTGATATGCTTAACGAATCACTGAAAGCAAAAGAAGTGAGTCACAGACACCCAGCACATCAGCCTCCTGGACTTTACTTAACCTGCACCATTTTCAAGTCATCTTATGTCTGTTCTCTGTCTCTATCAACTTTGTTCTCAATCCAAGCAAACAGGAATGATATAAAATACAAAGACTAACTGAGCTAGTTGGGTGATAGCACTTCACGAAGAGAACGTTATAGGGATTTTAAACTTCCCATGACAGCTGTCATCCAAGACTGCAATGCGTTCCCACCATCCATCTGCTTTTAGTGGCTCTGTGCTTGGAGACCTGGCAGGTAGAGCCTCCTGCTCTCTTCTCCTATGTGCTGAGAAGGAAAACTCTCCCAAGTCCATCTATATTTATAAAACACTTATGAGGGATCTAAATATAAAGCGGGAACAGAAAATGGCATGTGTGAAAAAGTTAATGAGAGACCGGCTATATCGGCAAACAGAAGTTTACTATGTTTCTGGGAATGTCTTAAGGTCACATTTCATTAAGGAAACAATCACGACTCTATCATGACTCATTTGCAATTTGGTGGCATTGAGGGAGAATTCATTATTTAAAGCAGCAATCACATCTGTGTTGTTTTTTCTCCAGCTCCTAGGGATTTATTTGACTTTGGAAATGGAAAAACCCAGACCACCCATTCCCTTTATTTAAGTAAGCATCCACAAAAATAAATGAGCAAGCAAATGCTCTTTCCTAAGGGGACACTTTCTCGTAATCAATCATCACTAAGCATATCTTCTGCAGCCCCAGCGCTGGTTGGTCGCTACTCACAAATATTTTACCTCGTTTTCTTTTTCATGGTAAATTGTGATAAAAATAAACCCAAGCCCCCCCCCTTTTTTTATTTCAATGGTTTTTAACCATGGTTCACCCAACCCCTTCTCCCAGCCGTGATCTTTTCTCTGCCTGGTAGTGTGCTCCACCTCCAAAATCTTACACTCGAAAATTGTACGTTCAGATCACAAAGTACTTCCCCTCCAGCTGCCCAGTCTCTAATGAATACCTTTGCTTGTAGAGACTTGACTTCTCACTTTTTTCCTCTAGCTTCACTTCCTTCTCCCAGGATTGATTCAACAAGCCATTACTTCATCTCCTCGTTGACTAGCACCTCCACCCATTGACCTGTTCTCCATGTACCTGCCCTCCAGAGTCTTAATTTACACACCATCTGCCTTCTGTGCTTCCATCCAGACCTGGCTCACTCTCGGAAGAGATTACACGCCCCATCACCTGATACCTCACAGCTCCCAAGCTCTGTCAGTACCACACAGCACTTCCTTAACCCAATAGTGAATTTCTCTCATACTTCATATTTCAATATTTCATCCTTGTCTTGGAGCCCCTGACTCCATTCCCTCTTTGCTGCTCTTAGGAAACGAGCTTGTCTTTCATTTCACAGAAGAAGAAAGGCAGTTAGGTGCACATCTCCTCAAATTCTTCCACCCCTCGCCGGTCCCAAATGTACCCATAGTCAAGCATCTCCTGACCTCATTCTCTAACACACTCGAGAAATAAACATCCCTTCTTCTGTGCCTCAGTTTTGTCTTGTTTCCATTCTTTGGGGCTTCCCCACGCCTCTCCCTCTTGTATTATTATTTTTTTAACCTTTGTTCCTTCCTTTCAGTCTACAGATTTTCTCACCACCTTCCAATTAATAAAAACCTTCCTTCAGTTCTTGTCTTCCTTTAGCCAATCCCTCCCCTCCCCCTATTCTTCTGGCCACCCTCCAGAAACCATGGTGCTTGAACAGCATCTCCATTTCTCTGCTGCAAATCCAATTCTCCATCCCCTCAAAATCCTTCCTGTCCTTCAGCCCCTTTCCAGAGACGACTCCTACTCGGGTCAATCAAGGGCCTCTTTACCGACCAATCCAGTGATGTTTCCCAGTCCTAATTTCAGTAGCCTGGCTGCCATCCGTGTCATAGTTGGCACTTCCTTCTTCTGAAACGTGGATCCTGTAACAGTGCTTTCTACCCACGCTTCTCTAGCTTGGGTCCCTTCTGAGGCTCTCTTTCGCAGCCTGACCTGTATTTCCTGCTGTACCTGCTCTGGCCTCTCCCGCTCATCTCACAGCCTCCACTGCCACCGATACACTGTCATTTTCCAGATCTGGTCCTAGGACAGGGCTCGTGACAGGAACCCAGACTAATTACCTGGCTGCCCATGACATGTCTCAACTTTGATTTTTTTTTCCCCACAAACACGTCATGTTCAACAGGTTCAAAACTTTTAATGTCTTTCTACCTCCTTACACCTCCTAAATTTCTGGGTTTAGTTAATGACATCACCAATGATCCAATGGCCAAAATTAAACACCTAAAGGGGTCAACGATGACCCTCTAATGGGTCCCCCCACCCCGACTACTCCAATCAGTCCCTGTATTTGTGCAATGCTACCTCGCAAATATCTCTGGAATCCTTTTCTATCTTTACTTAGTTCATCCTTCATCTTCCCTCTCCCAACCTGCAAATAACCTCCAGGTTAATTGATTCTGATTGGCTTCCTTCCCTTTAATCAGGAGATACATCCCATTCACATGTAATGTGGTGACTTCTATACTTCAACCCTAGGCTACTCCGCTAAACTCCATATTCATATAACCAAACGCCTAGTCCGTGTTACCACGTGAATGTCTCAAATCTAACTCAAAGTCAAAACGTCCAAGATGGAACTTATTCTTTGTGTCCCATAATCTTGTTTGTGGTAACAGTGAACAACACCACTTTTTAGCCATTTTGCAAGTTAGAAACCTAAGAGCTATTCCTTTTTTTAATCTTTTTTTAATTTAATTTTTTCAGTGTTCCAAGATGCATTGTGTATGCGCCACACCCAGCGCTCCCTGCAACACACACCCTCCTTAGTACCCAGCACCAGACTCCCCCACCTCCCACCCCTCCCCTCCAAAGCCCTCAGTGTGTCTCTCACTAAGAGCTATTCCTGATACCCCCTCCATCACCACGCATCCAACCCACAATCAGATTATTTCCATCATATCTCTTAGTTCTTTCTGTTTTTTTAATCGATTTTTAAAATCGTGCTTAAGTACACAGAACATAAAATTTGCCATCTTAACTGTTCTTTTAAGTTCAGGAATAAGGATCTCCACGTTGTTATGCAACCAACCTCCAGAACAACCAACCTCCAGAACATCTTCATCCTGCCAAACGAAACCCTGTTCCCATTAAACAATAAATGCCCCAGCACGGCAACCGCTATTCTGCTGTCTCTATGAATCTGACCACTCTAGGTACCTCATATAAGTGGAATCCTATGGTGACTTTTGTGACTTTTTGTGTCACAAAAAGTCCTTTTGTGACTGGTTTATTTCACTCAGTGTAACGTTCTGCCTCGTCTTACATTCCCATCAACGGTGCACAGGGCTCCAGCTTCTTCACATCCTCTCCAACACTTGCAATTTTCTGTTGTTCAGCATCAGCCATCCCAATGGGTGTTAGGTGAAACTTTTAACTCTTAAATCCATTTTTTTCCATCTCCACGGCCACCAGCCTGAGCTATAGGAATATGATGGAAGCTGATACTCCTTGATCCACTCTAGGTGTCCTCCAATCCATTATCCGTATTACAGATAGAGCAGACCTTCCAAAAACAAATTTGATTATGTTTTCTGCCCAATTAAAACCCTGTGATGGGTTCTTGTTGCTGTTATGACTAAGATAAAAATTCTTATCCTAGTCTATAGTCCCTGCCCACCTCTCCAACCCCACTGCATGTCACTTTCCCTTGCTTTCAGCACTACAGCCACACAGGCTGCCCTCAGCTCTCCGGTGAAGGTGGAGAGATGCCTCTCACACAGGCTGAAGACCACGGATGTGGTTGTGTGCAGGTGGGGCTTGAAGGGGAGAGAGAAGGATAGAGAAGGAGGCAGAGGGAGAAGGAAGTGTCCAGAGGACCAGCTATCAGATGATGGTCTGGCCGCTCTTCTCTACGGAGATACTCCTAGTGTTTGTCAACCTGCTTCTTTGTTTCACTGTGTGAACTAAGTTGGAAAGAATATAATCTAATCATTTTTCTTAACGTATCACATGAAGGAAGACTCTTTGGGCTAAGATTTGTAGCCCATTTCACATGGCTCTTAATTAAATTGGTAGGTATATCAGTTTGCTACGGCTGCCTTAACAAAATACCACAGACTGAAGGGCTAAAACTACGGAAATGTATTTTCTCCCAGTTCTGGAGGCAGGAGTCCACAGTCAAGGTGCTGGCAGGGCCGGCTTCTTCTAAGGCCTGTCTCCTTGGCTTGTGGACGACAATCTTTTCCCCGTGTCTTCACATGGTCTTCCCCCTGTGCATCTCTGTCCAAATCTCTTCTTCTAAGGACACCACTTATATTGGATTTGGACCCACCCTGACAACTTCATTTTAACGTAACGTCTTTAGCAACCTGTCTCCACATACAGGGGCGTTCTGAGGTACTAAGGGTTAGGACTTCAGCATAGGAATGGGGGTGCACACTTCAGCCCACAACAGAGGTGAGCACGTGGGGTTTTATCTTCGGATTCGCACGTTCTTGAGAAGCACCCTCCTTCGCACTCCGTGCAATAATGCCCAAAGGATGCACTTCGAGTGAGCTAACTTCTAAACCTGAGGTCTTAATTTAACAGTGTACAAAGTCCTAAAATTTAAAAAACACCATGAGATATCTGACACATTTACTGAAAAATAAGAGGTAACTATGTCGATGTCATTGTCTTAGCAATCTTATTAGTAAACTTATCTTATTTCTGAATGTATCAATGACAGGCCTCTTTCACAAAATACTGGACAGTTTATGTCATCTATTCACTCCTGCAGATTAAGCTCTGGAAGGGCTTCCAGAGGGGTCTACCCAAAAATCACAGCCTGAGCCCCTTTGCTTTGTGCATCAACCCTTTGTACCCACCAGGCCTGTCAGCAACTGGGTGATAGGTTCACAGCTCTTCTTCTCGCCTTGCCAAGCAGCAGCCTCTCTGGCAAGAAGCCTCTTTGGTCTCTGAGCAGCATATCTGAGCTACCCCTTCCGACTGGCATTGTAAAAACAGTGGGCTGCAAAGCCCCAGAGTTCTTTCCCTGCTCCCATGGTCCCCTGGGCATTTGAGTCCAGAAGCTAGTCCCTATCAGCATCAGCTTTCAGTGACCTACACACACACACACACACACACACACACACACCCCACCGGACCAGAAAGGACACTCAGCCATGGTCTTGCCCTCAAAGAACAGACGCTCAATTTCTCTGGGACTTTGAAAGCATCTTCCTTCTCATTTCTGTATGGAGTCAGCTGAGGCAAAGAGTCACAGTATTATCAAAAACACATGCCTACTACATCCTTGCCAACAAACAGCCCAGGAATCCTGGGCCTAGAAATAGGAGAGGCAGCAGAACAGATCACACTTTCCTTGTTTTACAGCTGAAAAAACTCAGCAGAATAGTCAAAGGAGAGACTGAAGGCAGAGCTGGCACGCAACTCCTGTGCTGAATTCTTGCTGTTGACTTGGGATGACTCATCCAAGTGGCTGCCTTCTTGCCCCCCAAAAGGATTTATCGATGTAATGAGAACTTTCCCAAGGGTCAAGGAAAGACATGAGCAATATTTTCTACATTTTCTTTATAAAGATTACTGGAATATAAAAGTATTGACTTTAAGGAGATAATGTGAGAAAATTAAATGGCAGAATCAGTAGAACTCCATTCTTCCTGCATGATAACTTACCTTATTTTTATGAAACTATTAGGCAACATAGAAAATTCAGAGGGACATTAAAGTGAAGTGTCTGAAGGCTATTCCTCTGAATATGTGTGATCTTTATCCTGGGCTGTACATTTTATTTCTCATTTTCAATCCACTTGTCCTTTATATGAATTTGAAGAGAAGCTATTTTATTGGCGCAATGCGAGACCATTATGCTTGGAACAATAAACATAGCAATAAACATAGTATTTTTGTTTTTTGTTTTTGTTTTTAAGATGAGTTCCTGCCACCACCACCAAGATCATTTTACAGGATGCATTCTTGGGGCCCAAATGGGGCCCCTGAGTCTGATAGCAGACTGCTAACATGGCAATGTGAAGGTGAGCGCTCACAGAAAACATGCATAGACAAGGACAAGCTTTGCCATATACAGTTTGCATGAGCAGCTCCTCAGGGCATGCCAGGCCCTTGAAAATGTACAAAAAGAACACACTGATTTTTTGCCATAAGGAACAGAGGTGCAGCCGCTCAGGTATGTGACAAGGCAGATGGCTGGAGGAGGGTCCTTTCTGTCCCAAATCCAGCAGTTTCTCTCAAAGGTAGAGCCCCACTCCCACTACACATGCAAGGACATCAGACGCGCAGCTCAGCTCAGCCTTATCAAGTGCAGTGGGGTTTGAGAAAGCCCTGGCAGAGCTCACCCTAGTAAAGGAGACAGCAAGAGATGCAGTGAGGAAGGTGTGTGTAAATGATCGTGTTCAAGAGCTCAGACACTACAGGAAGACAAGCCTTTGCAGAAAAGGAAAGAAAAACATTCTCCAGAGTTCTCCCTGTTTGCAGTGTCACAGAAAAATATTTACTGTGTCCAATCACCAAGTCTGCTGAAGGCAATTTGTGTGCATTAAAAATAAGCTCAGCATTTAAAACTGCAACGAGAGGCATCGCAACTCTGCACAGACGCGATGCACAGACGCCTGGCAGATCTGGGAGGATCCAAGCACGCCCTGCCTCGTCCTGGGAAGCTCCCCAGCATTTGCAGCCATGTGAAACCTTTACTTGACACCCTTCAGCCCGTCACACACCACCTGCTGTTCACTTCTAAACGGGAAACTCGGGTGGACGCAGCAGCCTTGTTACGGCTTAAGGTCCGTGCCATTTGAGGACAGCATGGGGCACGGAGAGATGCCAACAGCACATTTCATGACGCGCCCTGCCATGCACTCGATAACTGCTTAATTTTGTTGAGCACTCCAAGTGTGCCAGATTACGCCTTCGTGTGAAGAATGATAACGTTCCGGTCCAGAGAAACGATATAAACAGGTGAAGTTCAATTTCTTTACAACCAAGGTGTCTGTCTAGTGAATTCTACACAAACACATCACATGGAGTATTTTCTAAAGCTCCGCATAATCAACAAATCAAGGATTGGTTCTGCTCTTCTCCAGGTATCAATACCTGAATAGCTCTAGGCTCTATCCGACAAGGAAACCGAAGTGAATGCACCATTCACTGGGTAGAAAACTATGTGAGAGACTATGGACTCTGAAAAACAACCTGAGGGTTTTGATGGGGCAGTGGGTGGGAGGTTGGGGGAGCCAGGTGGTGGGTATTAGGGAGGGCACACATTGCATGGAGCACTGGGTGTGTTGTAAAACTATGGATTCTGTTACGCTGAAAAGAAATGAAATAAAAAAAAAAAAAGAAAAAGAAAACTATACCAAATGCTCCCAAATGTCCCATGGGGAGCAAATTTGCCCCTGGTTGAACCACTGGCTTAATAGAATTAATGGGGCCTTTTAGGAAACATTTAATTTCTTTACAGAGGACTCCATAGACCTCTTATTGGGTTTTACAACATAACTAAGAGCTTCACACAAAGATGCAAAAACTCCTGGTCTCCTTTAGGGAACTTAAGTCTTACACTGTCTTGTCCTCTTCCATCCAACCTCCTCCTTATATTTAGTTAGCATCCTCACAGGCAAAGCCCTCTCTTTGAGCCCTGATGACACAAAAGTAAAAGCACACAGTCCGTTCCCTGAAGGAGTCCAGAGTTTGAGGGAGAAGCAGACTGAACAAATGATACAAAAAAGTTCAAACGGCCTACGAAACTTGCTCATTATCATTCTTCCATATCCCCTCTTCTTTTGGCCCTCACCCCCCTGCGTGACTTTAGACTTTGTCCCACCCGGAGCTTGATTAAGAACTGTTGAACACATCCCTGGCTTACAAGGGTGGTTCAACATTCGCAAATCAATCAATGTGACAGAACAAATCAATAAGAGAAGGGAGAAGAACCACATGGTCCTCTCAATTGATGCAGAAAAAGCATTTGACAAAATCCAGCATCCGTTCCTGATTAAGATGCTTCAAAGTATAGGGATAGAGGGAACATTCCTGAACTTCATAAAATCTATCTATGAAAGACCCACAGCAAACATCATCCTCAATGGGAAGAAGCTCACAGCCTTCCCGTTGAGATCAGGAACAAGACAAGGACGCCCACTCTCACCACTCTTGTTCAACATAGTATTAGAAGTCCTAGCAACAGCAATCAGACAACAAAGAGAAATAAAAGGTATCCAAATTGGCAAGGAAGAAGTCAAACTCTCTCTCTTCGCAGATGACATGATTCTTTATATGGAAAACCCAAAAGACTCCACCCCCAAACTACTAGAACTCATACAGCAATTCAGTAA